>JAHZND010000560.1:0-49393 GCA_027744115.1 Acrocyrtus sp. NNG-2020 | reverse complement strand
GTTTGATTAAATAACGCGTCTGACTTTGGAAGACGACGAATTCGTTCTGACACTGAGTCCCACAAGTCTTCATCACCCTCCCGGTGAGTGTTGATATTTTCGGAAACGAACTGCGCACCGTCGCCAATCTAAACAGGAATGGGACGTAGTTGTAACAATGTCTTTTTTTTAGGGTGTACGGGACTTTGTTTTTTAAAAATAGATCATAAGAAGGGGTATTATTCTATAGCAGAGTTGAAAGACGGAAAGCGCCAAGAAGATTGAAAGTAAAAACGTGTGGTAAAGGAAGGGAAGCGTGCACAGAACAGAGTAAATGAAGGTCGGAATCGGAGTCAGTAACTTGCATTACAGAAGTTACTCTTTCAGCTAAAATTAATTAGTCCCAGAAAATATGCATCAAAAATTGAACCTCTACATCCATTCCCATGCATGCTTCGCTGAACCCTAAAAAAATGTGCGTGTGCTTTTTATACTCCAGACCATAGGCAACCAACCACTTCCACTATCCCACATACCAACCGATTATTACAAGTATGGTACAAAATATACGCAAAAAAATCACTTTTCCAATGCAAACTGTACAAATGAGAAAAACGCGGTTCTTTTTACAATTTACAAACCATGCAAAATTTCTGACCACATGCTACTCTAAATTTCCACTACCACCCTTACTCTACAATTGCGCAATACACCACCAAAAATTTCCAAAATGCCACACCATTCAAAATATTTTTTTTAAACAAAAGCTAAAAGAATAGGAAATGTGAGGAAGAAGAGTGAAATAAAGAGAAATCGAAGAGAGTGTAAAACTTAGTTCAAATAAAGTTTAAGTGTTTTTTGTATGTACCTTTACACCCTGCGACGGACTTCCACCCTTTGGAACGGCTACGTACTCAATGAAGTTCTCACTCTTGCCGTGACTGTAGTCATGAGCGCCTTCCCGATTTTCGATGTGCTCAAATTCGTCCGAGTCTGAGTCTGGAATGTCTTCGTTGTGGAAAACCTCATGCTCATGGCGCCTTGTGATTTCAGTTACCACGTTCCCATTCTCCTTCACTTTGCTCACCTGTAATAACAATGAGCATAATTATCTTTGAACAATTTTCCTAAACTCTAATTTTCTTGATTTTTCTGTGGTCCACTTAAAAGCCAAGGTTGAAGTGAAGCATGCCTAATTGAAAATGAGAGTAGCACTGAAATTGAAAATGGGCAAACACCCATCCAAATTGGAGACAGTAATTACAGCTCACCTCCTTAGTGTCTTCAATATCTGTTGTTCTATCATGTCTTCGGCTTTGCTGCAAAACTTTCTTCTGAGCGGAGTTGTTCCCTCCAAACGGCTGCAACTCCTTCCGGTCAGAGGAGCCTGATAGCGTTTTTCGAACTGTTGCCTTATCACGTATAGCTTTCAAGATATCCTGTAAATCACACCGCCAAATAAAAACACAGAAATCAGTACCACACAAATCACAATTTCTTTTTGAATTCACGCAACCCACTCCATCCGCACTCGCCAACAAAAGTTCACATAAAAAATGTGGCCACCTCTAGCAACCGGCTAGTGACTAAAACATTTTGCAAAATTTTCATTTTTCAAAGAAAACGTCCCTGCTCACCTATGCGATCAGTATCCTACTCGTCTTGCTCGAAAAAAAAGCGCTCGTGAATAAATTAAAATTTTCTCCTGCGTCTCCTTCTCAACTATGCATAGCCATCCACACTCCCATGTAGGTAGTGACTAAAGTGATGAAGGAGTTTAAAAGTACAAAAAAGCCTTCAAAGACTTGTTGCTACATTGTACACTGCAGGATGCCACAAAAACACTGAAAAATCGCGAAACATGATGAAAATTGTAATGGCACCACAATATATATGCCGTGCAAAAAAATCCTTTTAACCTTACACAACCTTCTCTCGGTGTTGAGTGCAAATGCCATATAGCAGTGTCTCAATCCAGTCAAGAAGATGGCCATGGTGCTGGTGGTGGTCATCTCCTTCAATCTTTTTTAGACTTGTGTGAAGAATTTTTTTTCTTTTAAAATATGAAACAGGCGTATGTAAAAGAGAATTAAAATAGGCACATATTTTCTCCCATGACAATCCCTGATATAATGATCGTGCACCATGCGCATACCAATGTCATGCTCACTCAAGTTACTAACCAGTACCTGCTTCAAGCTTGTAACATTTTTAATAAAAAAAGGAGAAGATGTAACGCATTCATATCGTTTACAAAATATGCATGTGTGCTTATTCCTCCCTCCATCTGAAGAATTGTAATCACACACAGCAGTTATTTAGACGTTATTGGACAGAAGTAATTAGGGTGGAGGGAGGTGTATTGTCTGTGCTGGTTTGCTATGATGCAATGCAAAAAATATATATTTTTGATGAAGCTGCTGCTGCTGTGCTATCATGTACCTTTTGGAATGGCAACAGCGGCGAAAAATGCCACACCGATGTGCCCTGATGAAAAGTCGAGTAAAAAAGTTTTTTTTTTGAATATTTATGCTGGTGTGCTGGATATTTTAATGGCGCAAGTGGAAGAAAGAAAATTGCTCATCTAAAATATTCGCTGGGAGACGTACAAGTGAAAATGTAAAGTGCGAGAGCCCATTGTGATACGGAATAATAACAAATTGCTGATGGCACAAAAGCATTAAATCATTTTTGCTATGCATGCCCTGCCTATGATGAGAAATCCAGAAGTTTCCTTTAAGTACATTGCAGTATCGCTATGTCCATATTCGTCAGGAAAAGTTTTTTTTTGCCAACCAAAAGAATTATGAGCACAATGAGCAATCATCTTGTACAAAATTATGCCATTATAAATTCTTTCAAATGGTTGTTCTACTCGTATCATGCGACCATCAGTCTACAGCTATCAAAAATGCTAGACTACCTCCTCCCATCTAATCGTCCACACAGTTGAGTTTTAAATTTAAAACTGAACTCGCAAAAAAATTGAAAAGAATTTTCGCAAATCTTGCCCCACTAACATTTCTCAGTATCTACTTATTACATCCGCATCGTGCTTTATAACATCCGCTGAAACTGTACAAAGTCAGCAAAAAAAACTTTTTTTTAGCAAATCGCTTCGCTCATGCTACAGCCTCACATCATTGTGCGTAGGTCCGGTTAAACAATACATCCAATTTGTTTCAAGTTGGCCAGCGTCACTATCAATTAAAGAGTATTTATTGTGTGTGGGATGAAAAAATTACCACCTTTTTGCAATTAGTAATTTCATTGTAACCATTGGGAGCGTTTATCAACATCTAAAATACCAGCAAAGAATCAGACGCAGGCGCCTTCCTGCCTAATAGCCAAACTCCACTCAAGACGATCTCTCAGATTCTTGTCCTCTTCAAAAAAAATATTATCTGGCCGCAGCCGTCTCCTTCTTGTCACCTTATACGTATGTTACTGGTTTCGTGTAGGTAAATTTTTTTTCTCTATCTCCCTTTTAAAACTGATTATGTGAAGATAACCTTGCACTGTCAATTGATCTCCGTTTCATAGCAAAGTGCACTCAATATAGCAGTGATGGTGATGGCAACTCTTCTTTCAACGCCCTCTTGTTACCTGCTCCGCAGCTAAAAGTCCGCGACAAACACGCATAAATTACCTGTAATCAAGCTAGCTCATTGCAGAGTCTGTATGTTAGCGGAACGGAGTAAATGCACTCCAATTTCAGCTGAAGATCATTCTTTGCATAACTTATGCTAATGGCGGACCATCTCCAAACTCATGGGCCCTTTAATAGAGCAATTTCTACGGAGCCTCATAGCGTCTTCATTTCCTCCTCTCCTTGCCTCCAACTACATTTTCTTGTCACAACAGACAAGCAAACAAATTAATTCAGAAAATCCATGACAAGAAGTTGCCTATCGCTTTATGCTGGTGGCATGGTGCTCTTTAATTCCTTTAGCAGCAGTATACCAGCAGTGTGGAGGCTACGGAAATAATCCCTCCACCTGTTTTTCTCCTTCCGCTCATCGACAATGTAGAGAAGGAGAGAACATGTACGCCATTTAGTTGAGACGGTCCACAATAATGAGATTTTTTTAACGACCAGCAATGAATGATGATTAAGGTTAAATGCCTGTTTAAGGAATGTGTCAAATTTGACACATGACTTTATAAGTGATAGACAAGGTCCTTCCCTCTCCTACGAAGAGTGTATGCCTACGGTGCGTGCGAATCTCATTTCGTCGCTCCATTCCACTTCCATTTGGGAACCTAAACTTTGTACTACCTCACATGCTGGTTTCATCCATGTCATAATAGAACACAAGGAACTTCCTTTTAGCAGTCCTTTCTGAATAGTTACACTGTAAACTACAACTATTTACTGCTGTTGATAAATGTTATCGAAATTTTATCGCATCATAGAGCGAATAAAAGCTGCTGTAAAGTACATTTTAAGTATCAACAAGATCACAACACACACAGCATGAAAGTGGCAACAAAAAGGAGGGAAATCAAAAGGATATTGATATATTTTGCAAAGGCTGATTTGCACACTCTCCTCTTTGCAAAAGACATTGAAAAAATGTATTTTTTGACTGTTTGCTGTCCCCTGTAGTCCCCATAAATGCGAGAGGAAGAGTGAAGAATGACAAGACGGGGCGACGTGTGAAGGACCTCACAGAGCTCCCAAGAATGGAGAGGACTTCACGATAACCAATCATACAGTCTGTATGCAGCTGTCAATAGCTTCACAAAACCGCTCATTCTCGGCATTTAGAAAAGCCAAAATTATTATTTTTAAAATGGCTCCATAAAAAAAGCAAACACGTAATTATCCTGAATTCAAGCTAATTATCAAACCGCCATCATCATCACCGCTTCAATGAAATCAAGGACAGGCTGAGTATCAGAATAGCAGCCTCCCTAGCAAAAGTGCGATTATGAGGTCATCATCTACGAAAGCTGACTGACGGATTCAGCAAAACAAAGCAGAAAAGAGACACAACGCTTTTCTATGTTCTTTTTTTCTCTGTGCAAAAATGTCAATAAGCATATATTTGTAGATATTTGTAGATGTATAAATAAATTCAAATAAATAATAAGATTTTTTTCACTACATAGAAATAAAAAAACTTATTATAACCTGAGGATAAATTTCGTCAGAAAAAAACATCACAGAAGGAAATATTGTCACGCTTGGAGCTCTCCACTCTCTGATTTTCTTTTCTGAGAGTGAGCTTTATTATTTCTAGAGAGTCGTGATTGGCTTTTCGTACACTTTTCCACTTTGTATTTATACAACTAGTAAAATTGTATCCTCCACTTTCTATGTTCTTTTTTTCTCTGTGCAAAAATGTCAATAAGCATATATTTGTAGATATTTGTAGATGTATAAATAAATTCAAATAAATAATAAGATTTTTTTTCACTACATAGAAATAAAAAAAACTTATTATAACCTGAGGATAAATTTCGTCAGAAAAAAACCTCACAGAAGGAAATATTGTCACGCTTGGAGCTCTCCACTCTCTGATTTTCTTTTCTGAGAGTGAGTTTTATTATTTCTAGAGAGTCGTGATTGGCTTTTCGTACACTTTTCCACTTTGTATTTATACAACTAGTAAAATTGTATCCTCCACTTGGACGTACATATCAAATAATATGTAGAATAATAAGGGTGTGAGCCGTGAGCCCAAAAGTCCAGTCATCAATTAGATCGTATAATATGATAAAGTTGATAATGCAAGGGAGATAGCGAGAATGACAAAAAAAGAGCATAGTTGCACTTTTTTCAATGTGATTTCATTAAATTCAGTTTACAGAAATAGTTTCAATGCTAAATAGTCATGAGATCAGAATGTTTGTGTCTGCTCTTGATCAATTTTTAGGCTGCGTGCGCCCTTTTTTCTGCGTTGTAGGTTAAATCTCCGCGGAAATGTGACAGCACACTGTGTGTGCGACGCTGTTTGCAGTGTTGCCATATTTTTGGAGCACCAGCACCGAACAGTCTTAAAGTAGAGGTCGTAATTTCACTGAGTGAGGGCTTTAAAATGAGTGAGCGGTTTTTTCTTCAAGTAAAAGGATAATTTTCCATAGACTTCCTTCGCAATAAAAACTCTTTCTGAAAGAGTCTACTTGTAAAGAAGTGAAGAAAATTTCAGAAAGAGTGTACGTCCCAAAAGTAGCGAAAAAGAGGAAGGAAAGGAGTTGTTTTCGACAATTTTATGAATTGTTGCTAAATAACCACCTTTGAAGAAATTCCTTATGCAATCATGCACGAACAATCATGACTGGTCAGTTTTCGTGCAGGATAGCAACGTGCCTGCTCTTGGTGTAGTAGGGATGCGATATGAGAAGCAGTTCCAAAAAATTCGTGACCTTGAATGTACAGAGAGGGTTACTGTAGGGATGGGGATAAAATCCTTTTTGATTGGAGCTGACAATGAGTGTCCAATTTACACTTGAAATATTAAAGCCATGCCATTTTTTTCGTAGAAATTTCCTTTTTCTTACATTCAACAGTTCTACAGTTGGCTAGGTACAGGAACAGATATACTCATAATAAATAATGGCCATAGTCTCTCAGTCGTGTTAGCTAGTCAGGTGTAAGCTATATCAGAGTCTAAGGAACCTTTGCTTAAGTCCAAGCAAAATTGAGTGTCCAATTTACACTTGAAATATTAAAGCCATGCCATTTTTTTCGTAGAAATTTTTTATTTTTTTTACATTCAACAGTTCTACAGTTGACTAGGTACAGGAACAGATATACTCATAGTAAGTAATGGCCATAGTCTCTCAGTCGTGTTAGCTAGTCAGGTGTAAGCTATATCAGAGTCTAAGGAGCCTTTGCTTAAGTCCAAGCAAAAACATTCAAAAAATGAAGAATTATTACTGTAGGCCAAAATAAACAGTAACAAATATTTAAATCTTCGAAACTAGCCCAGCATGAGATGCCTTACCACTTTAAGAAAAATTTATATAAACGTTTAGTGCTCAAAGCAATATCCGTTTAGTTCTCGGTTTGAAAAAAAAATTTTGCGAGAATACCTCTCGCAACACGAGCACATGTACACTGCATTGTTTTAAAATGATGGATGAATGAGAGAGGGAGAGAGAGAGCGAGGAGATTATCTCATTGCAACAAAATAAAATTATTTTGAGGACTCCCTACTGTTTGATATGATGGCAGTAAAATTGCATATCTGTATTTATCGTCATTTCAGTTCAGAGTTGGTTGTTGGTGAGCGGAGAGCAGCGATAGTTGAGCAGCAGCCAACAGCGTACAACTTTTTTCGCATGAAGACCATCACATTTTTCAAAACGCAAAATTGTTCTTCTGTTAAAAAATCTTTACTGTTTTCCCCCATTTGTCCATCTCGTTTAAAGTCAACATGAATGAATGAGCTTCATGGTACCTCACCACCTTCCCTTGTCTCTCCTCGTCTAATACTCTAATCTGTAAACTGCTCAGGAATTTCCCTTTAAAAGTTGTTCTATTTTGTGTTTATTTTCTGCAAAAATGTTTTCAAATACTTTTGCAGTTCCCCTCCTTGGTAACAAAATCTGCAAAGCTCTTTTTCTATCTTTCTTCCATTAGTTCTATTACGTGCATTAGCAACAGTCATGGCTCTCCTCGGCAAAACTTCATTTTTGACTATATTTGGCTACATACACATTTTTTTCCTTTTCGTCTTGATTCATTGGAGATTGTGACGGCCAAAGTTTCAAAAAAAAAAACTTTTTTAGTGAAAATTATAGCTATTTTTGGCTTTGCTTTTTTTAGTCATCTCTATGCCACTCATTGTTGTAAGTGACTGTAGAAAAGAGTGTAAAATTTTTTTTTATCCAACAGGGTTTTTACAGGGTTCATCAATAAAATGTAACACGATTTTATATTGTAACAAAATCTGCAAAGCTCTTTTTCTATCTTTCTTCCATTAGTTCTATTACGTGCATTAGCAACAGTCATGGCTCTCCTCGGCAAAACTTCATTTTTGACTATATTTGGCTACGTATATATTTTTTTTTCCTTTTCGTCTTGTTTCATTGGAGATTGTGACGGCCAAAGTTTCAAAAAAAAACTTTTTTAGTGAAAATTATAGCTATTTTTGGCTTTACTTTTTTTAGTCATCTCTATGCCACTCATTGTTGTAAGTGACTGTAGAAAAGAGTGTAAAATTTTTTTTATCCAACAGGGTTTTTACAGGGTTCATCAATAAAATGTAACACGATTTTATATTTTTTAGGTCAGTGTCTTCCAACTCCTCGTAATAAAAAAAAGGTTGCAAAGAAACAAGGTTAACCGAGAGTACATGACTGATCTTCTAAATGATCCATTTTAAGTTCACCAATCAATGCCGATTCGATAATTCTGTGTTTGAACGTTTCGTTTTTGGTCTAAAGATGTACTATAACTGTGTAACACGGCGATTACATTTCACTCACGTAATCGCAATTCATATTTTGCGAAGCATTCCTTTATAAAAATTAAAACTTGCTCTTTTCTTTTTCTAAAAAATCTTTTGCTAAAAAAATCTTGCACTACAATCCGTTTCAATTACAAGTGAATCTCACACGCCTGTTTTCATACAAATCGATTAACCATCATACAAAAACACGCGCAAGATTACTTGATTTCACTACTCTAGAAAAAAAAATTTGTGTGCTGCACTTGAGAATGGCCTTTTTTCAAACAATTTTTTGGTCCTCTTGCACTCGTCGTGCCGAACGCACGTATACCCTAAATTGAGCGTGAAAAGAAAGAGAATGAGGTAAAAACAACAAAATTATTATAACTCTCTACTACTGTCTTCTCATTATATTTTTGACTCGTTCACACACTGTAGTAATAAATATATATATATTTTTTAAATTCCCTTTTCCGCCAATTAGTTGCGCCAGCTATAACTCATTATGATAGACTGAAAGAATCTGATTAGTTTACCAAATTAACCAGCAATTAGCCAGGCTATATAGAAATTTGCAGTGTGCAATTGAGTGGGCTATAGCGACTGTTGTTGTCGTTCTCGTCACTTGACTCGTCTATGCAAACTCGCACATCCTTTTTCAACATGTTGCATCCAAAAGGATATTGCAAATTGCAACTGTACAGAGTGCACCTTGTCTCGAGAGAATCGAAGCAGCAGAGTCGACATACTCTGAAAGATTTATTGTTGGAGTGGCATCATTATAGCTATAACGTTGGACATTTATTGCTTGCATACATGAGCTGACATGCGCTCATGCCTTTTACTCAAGAGCATCTTCTCTCACCTCCCCTACATTTTTACACTTTTAGATCTTTTGCGCATAAGTAGAAACGTCAAAGGTCACAAACTAAAATAAAAATGTTGTTTTACTAGCAAACACGCCTCTACAAGCTGCACTTAAAAGCTATCAGTGTGTATCGAGAAAATTGCTGCACGAGTTCGAGTTGCTGAGGGGCTTCTCATTGTCGAGCGAAATGATAACGGAATGAAATGTAATTAAATATGTATTTGCTTCTATCCTACCTGATTACTGACATCCCCTAGATGTTGCACTTCCTCCGTCTCCAAAATGTCCTCCACTTCGTCATGAGTCGTTACCTTCCTCTCGTTTGTCTCTTTCACGACGGCGTCATCCGGAAGAGCTTCAACGACAACCCAGCCTTCCTTACCTTCCATGTCATCTCCATGTGTCAGGTGCTACAAGCAGAGTAAAAAGACAAAAATGTAAAAAAAAATCACTGAAACAGGAGGACCCACACAGGAGCAAAATTGTATTTTATTTTTTTTTAATTAGAAATCAAAATTAGCCGTTTCCACGGGGAATAACGATAAATCTCAGAAAAGCATTATAGTAAAAATGTGCATTCCAAGAAATAACAGGTCCCTAAATTTTTCCCTCCTGGCAGATATCTTTTAAAATGAAATTTCTTCATGATAGATGACCACACCCTTCCCTTATTGTCTTTTCGTTATTGTTGCAGGACTCATTATGATTACTACATAACTGCATTCTAGGAACGAGAATAATTTGTCAAAAACAAAAAAAAAGTTTCACAATGAGTTCGATCGAAAGTTAATGTCCCTTTAGAGGGTCAGGTTTCCACCGTTCTGATAACGCGCGTCCTCCATTTTTTGGAGTCTTCCCTTATTAATCACGTACAAGTACGTAGGCAGCTTCTCTATGCTAATGAACAATATAACTGACTTCCTTTGTTTCTGTCTGCTGCAGTTCCTTTTATAGCAGAAAGAATGTAATTTAATGAAGTAATAATGAAACTGATTACTTTACTAGATCCGACAGCACTACAGGACTGCATGCACGGGAAACTATAGTGCCTTTGGAATATTCATTAATCATTTCGAAGTGAAGCTGACGACTGAGAATTGCAAATTATCAGAATTAGAATTTGATAATAATGAATGAAGCAATAACAAATGGGCATTGAGCTGATGAGCGGGGGAGCTAACAGTAAAAAAAGGAAAAGTTGGGAATGCGTTGTTCTCTGATATCTGATATTTATGTGTGATGGTGGTCTAGTCAAGTGATGATGGTCAGTGAGTGTGGCATGAAATATTATTAAGACAACTTTCTCGCGTGTTGCCATAATCACCAGCCAACCTGTTCAACACCCATTTTGATAGTAATGAACTGCGAGTGAGCCAAAGCTTGCCCAGCTTCATATGAATGTGCATCCAAAAAAGGCAAGGGTTTTGCCCGGAAGAGGCGTGGAGAGGAAATCAAAATTAGGTCACACTCACAATAAAAAAAAGTTTCTTTCAATTTTGCCACGAACTGTAAACATTCAAAGAACACCTGAGCGAGACTTTTGCGCATTGCTCGTAATGAATCCTGGAAAAATTACAAAAGTAAGTGGCGGTAGTCTCCTCTTTTTACGAGTTGTAGAACCGGATCTTAAAAAGGACTTTATGGGAAATACTCAGAAATCATTAATTTTTTTCAAACTTTTTTTTCAAACTCTCGTAAAAGCCATCACAGGTAGTAGGAATGAAGTCATTCTCCATACAAACAATAAAAGAGGTTGCGATTGCCATACCGTGCGGGCTTTTTGCTTTATCATCATCACTAAGATAATTAGGGCTTGGAGAATTTTGCCGACTTGGAGAAAAAAGAGGGGAATCCCTGAAAATTACTGGTTACGAGTTAATGCTACCATAAGAGTTCCGAGTATTTCTGAGGTAGCAATACATATAGCCAAGGAGTGCAATTAACCGGGACATTTTCTTTTTGCAGAAATTGTGCAAAAGCTAGATTCGAATTGATGATGTGGAGCGCAGTTTTTGTTTCATTTTCCAACATCTCTCATTTTCGTGCACCGATTCAGTATCGCCACCCCTTCTAATCATACAGAACACACCAACCCTTTGTTGCGAAACACTCCCGTCCGCTGCCAGAGTCGGCGCTACAACTCTCACGCAAACCAAAAATAATCTTTAGTTGCAAACCAAGCGGAGGAATTAGGAACAACCATTACATTTTAGCATTTAGGATGGGACGTGACGGCTAATGACAACCGTCAGCATTGTCACCCTGCCTTTCCCATTTTTTTATTCATCCTCTTAAAAATACCAACATTGCAAAAATGTGTTTATGCTAAATCGCTGAATGGATTATTATACAATGTAACTAAAAACGGCACAGGGTGCCTCATTCATCATGTCCGTTTCGTTGCTTAAATTTACTCATTAAAATATTCATGGAGTTAGCGGATTTGCATTATTCCTTTAACTTTTTCTGCTTTTTAAAGCAGTGATCTACAGCAATAAAATTGGATTTTGCTCGATATTCTCTTCTAAGCGCTGACATCACCTGACCATATCTCTTTGCCTTTTCCTTACTCCCTATTTTTCCTGTCACTCTCTCACTGCATATATTTGCGAAAAAAAATTGCAACACAGTTAACCTCTTGTGAAGTGTAAACTTCGTTACCGCCATTATTCCATTCATTTTTCTTAAAAATTTACGTCTCACTGCCTCTGCCACTGCCCCACTCCATTTAGCCACCTCACGTGTTAATTTAAATGCGTGGAGACTATTGCGGGCCGATAAGTGCACAATTTGTTATTTAAAAAAACATTCCATTGAGTCGTGATAATGAGAAAAAAACGCATTGTGAAATGAGCCATTAGCATTTGTGATTACGGAAGCTATGCGCCTACTTAACTTACTTGTGTAGGGACCAAGAGCGCTTATGACTGCCGCACGAACTTACGAACCCAACAAGGTTCAGTGGATGATGTCTAAATGAACGTGACAGCAACCTGAGAGAGTGAGCCAGCCGCAGCCGTTATTGTCGCTGCTCGCGCTCTGCACTACCAACCACCAAACGAATTAGTTTTGCTTACATTTTTAACCACTACAAGTGGAATACGCTGATTGCTAAAAAAATTTGCTAATTCATATATTGCAGCGAAATGTCAATCATGCGACTTTTAGGTTGCTACTTTTTAAGGACACACAGTCTCCGTAAAGTGCGCTCGGCATGATATGAGCGATTCTGAAAAGGGAAGCTGAAACGAATCATATTGAAAGCTTGAAAAAAAAATTATATTCGTAGCAAAAAGGGTAACCCTAACTTGACTAATCAAACTGTAATCCGTACCTTTAGCACTTCACTGCGTCATCGTAGACACCATACCTCAAACCAAATTTTCAACTCACAGCACCACACACAAACACAGCAAAAACAGCACTTAGCACTGCATTTACATTTATTACATAAACATGCTATGATGAATCATGTCATGCGCGTTTCTCATGTAAAGAGCAAACTGGTTCTATTCAAACTTAAAAAAAATTTCTTTGCCGCACCGTACTGCACCTTTTAACAGCACAGCGCCTAATTTGGGACTATGACTAAAAGTTTAAGCAGCCGCGTCATGTTCAGCAAAATATTAAATTAGGTTAATATTTGTATCGCCTGGAACTTTATTAATCGTGAATTGTTAAAGTTGATCTTGCACCATTGACCTTTCTCTGTTCTCATCCTTTTTTGCCTAGCAATCACACAATCACCGCACTGCACCGTTGCACAACAGCCCCACCGCAAATAAAAGCATATTTTGCTTTGTATGTAATTCTATTGACAGGCTATTTACAGTGTAATAAAAATAAACCGACCATATGGCCAAAAGAATGCACTTTGAATATTATCAAATGAAAATCTAACAATGCAAGTTTGCATTCGTGAGCCCCCTCTGGCTCTCCTCCCTCCCTTGCTTCACCTTATATTTTCCTTGATTGTGTAGCAGGGCCTTTAGCTTGACATTTTATTTTATTTCAAGTACTTTATCATGCTTCTATTTCACTATCAATATTTATTATTAGCTCTATCATGCAATTCTCTGAGCTAGCCAACTAATCAAATTCAATAACAGTCATTAGTCTAACAAGTACACTGCGATTGCTGAGTTGGACACGACCATTAGTGGCAATCTTCATCTGCGCATGTTTCCTCTTCACTGTACAAATTATTTTCCCTTTATATGGGCAATATTACTAACTGGCTTTTTACTAAAAAAGTTTTTTTTGTTAACTGCGTGCGATTAGTTTCCTATCTTTTGGAAATCTGTCAATTTTTATTTTTATTTTTTTTTTGCATTCTACAACTGCGCTAAACTTTATTGGCTTTTCGGCTATAAATCAGTTGTGAGAGAGGTACATATTGAAATTGATACATAAACTACTTCTTTTGTACTTTTCTCGATAAACTGTCTAAATAATTTGATGAAACTGATAGCACAAAAAAAATATTTTCTCAAGTACACAGAAGCGGCAGATAAATATTCGCTAATGTGTGGCAAGAAAATAGCTGAACGAATTCTTGCAGTGCATTTAAGCAATTAAGCGCATTTTTTACAGGCATTAACAACATATTAATCTCACACGTTGAAAAGTTCCATTTAAAAACAAATGTTTTTTTTCTCTTGCTGTACCTCAATATCAATTTTGATTCCTATTTATTAGCTAAAAACTTAACGAAAAAAAGTGAAATCAGAGTTTGTTGTAGCTCAGTTAACTCTTCTGACAAATTAATATAATTACACGAGATACGGTCTCAACATCTCTTCAAAAGATGATGTATTGCGAAAAAGAATTTCTAGTGTTTTGTTACATGCTAAAAAAATTGTATTCGTTTAAAAATATTTTTTTTCTTGGCTACAGACTGACAAGGATAATTGCTATGTTATATAGTGTCTATTACAAGTGACCGAGAAATCAGCAGCGATATAGGCAGTGTATCGCTGTCATTTACGTACGTAAATTTAAGCTATTCGTGTAAATTTTCAAAGAGCAACTTGCAACTTTTAATTGCCCATTATCCATTGAGAACTACGGAATCGAATGTGCATAAATGTTAGTTATAGGCCACTTCAAGCCACTAATCAAGATGAACATGGAGACGTGATGATGATTTCTGTAATAGTCGTTAAATTCTTTTTTCTTTATACAAATTCGCCTCATCCCCTTGATCAATCGTTTTTGTTACATCACAACATAAAATTAGCATAAATTTTGTTGAAAAAGTGCCTACAGTTAGTTACATGATGAGGAGTAAGGTAAACTAGTTCTGAATTTTTTTTACAGCTCTTCTAAACTACACTCTTATGATGAGTGGTGAGTGTAGCTATAATAAATAGGTAGGTAAAAAATGATAATGAACGGAGTAATGATTAATGGACTATGAGAAAGGCCTTGGTTTTGACACTAAGATGATTGAATGTTAAATAGGTGGTTATAGTTAGTTAGTTAGCGCGCTATGCTGGCTTTCGCTACATCACTTTTTTTTAAATGTGAGCATCTCTTAACAGTAAAATATTGGTAAAATATTTAAATGGAGTTTGTTCTTTTGAGCTCCTAGAACAATAACCCAGTTTCAGGGTTAATTCCTTTTAGAGATGAGTCATTAGGACGTGAACTAATTGCTTAATTCCGTCTAAACAAAAAATATATCTTGTAGACTTTGTGTTTGCTGCTTCATTGCATTACCTCCTCTTATCTAATCGCGCTTTAGCTCCTATCCTGCTCCTCCATTTTTGTGTTACTTGCAATACCACCAGTTTTAGAATCCTGTCACGTAGCCGATGTAACAAGTCATTTTTAAACGCCTTTTACTTGATTCCTCTTGCAACTGCAATTATAGCTTTCCAAAAGTTATTTTTTTTGCAGATGTACTAAAAAAAATATTTTAGTTGAGTAGCAATCATAATAATAAAATAACGCTGTAAGGCTCTGTTCTCAACCAGCTAATGTTTGTTAGCAGAATAGTCTTGTTTAGATTTTATAGTTAGCCGAGCCTCTTGAACAGCTTGCTTCCCAGCTAGTTTAATTGATTTGATGGGTCAGCGAGTCTGAACAATTTGAGTTGCGAGCCCTCAACGAGCGCACCTATAGTAAAGTTCGTTGTTAGATTGGGATATGGTTTTTCGTTACAACAGACCATCCTGTTAGCAGCACCATTATATAATTTGATTATGATGTATTATGTAAATGGCTGTTTATCGTCATCACTAAAATTGATTATTGATTCCTTTCATATCTGAGGCCACTAATTTTCTGAGAGGTTGCAAAGCCCTTTCAGCCACGGCGCTTAAATATATCTGCATAATAATGCAAACTGAGCTATTTTATTTCGAGCAGTCTATTTTCTGAGTTATGAAGAAAACACGTCACATCAAAAAAGCCGACTTGCTCGACCATTCGATTGGAAATGGCAGTCATAAGGATTTCAAATTTTCGGATGAGTTACGACTACATAAACATCATCATATTATGCGGATTGCCAATATATCGCTTAATAATCGCAGAACTATGTAAATCATGTTACGCTGACTTGCTGATGACGATGACATTGTCAGCGGTTGAGCAACGCTGGTGGAATTTTAAAATTTATCTTGAAGTTGTATCTCTCCTCCGCTGCACCTCTCTTTGCAGTGATGTAGAGGAAATTTTTATTCGAAGTGTATTTTTTTGGATTTGTTTATTCGCTGCTGACCGAATAACTGACTTTCAAAGTCGTAAATATTTTTTTTTCTTGCCATTTGGGAGGAGAGCCCCGTTTTTTTCCGTCCGTCGTCGTTGACGTGTGAACTGAAGTGTTTTGTTTATAAATAGCTATAAAAAGCTGAACGCTGCTATATATAAGCTGCTGGCAGCGAACAAAAAATAACAACTATTTCATTCTGATGACGATGACATTGTCAGCGGTTGAGCAACGCTGGTGGAATTTTAAAATTTATCTTGAAGTTGTATCTCTCCTCCGCTGCACCTCTCTTTGCAGTGATGTAGAGGAAACTTTTATTCGAAGTGTATTTTTTTTGGATATGTTTATTCGCTGCTGACCGAATAACTGACTTTTAAAGTCGTAAATAATTTTTTTCTTGCCATTTGGGAGGAGAGCCCCGTTTTTTCCGTCCGTCGTCGTTGACGTGTGAACTGAACTGTTTTGTTTATAAATAGCTATAAAAAGCTGAACGCTGCTATATATAAGCTGCTGGCAGCGAACAAAAAATAACAACTATTTCATTATTATAATTAGCTCATGTTTACCCAGCACCACCACCACCACAAAAGTGCACATTTTCTGCTATCAATAGGAAACAGTCATGCAGACAAAGTTTTCCTGGTTCACGCCCGTGACTGGCCGAAAAAAATGGCTACAGGCTGTTGGGAGAAGCTTTCTGCTCAGCAGCTCTTTTTTTTAACCTTTTCATGTATCTATCCACATGGGAGATAACAGAATTGCAATTGTAATTGCTTTGCGTGTGCACTCTGCACTCCACAAAATTTTCAAAGAGCTCGCACTCTTGCGTAATGAAACCATCCAGAAAAAATATATAGTTATTGTCAGAGAAGAGTTATTTAAAACTAAAAAAAAACCCAAAATATTTGTGCAAATAAATTTTGACTCTTGTAAAGTTCATATCGCTTAAATCACACAATATATACGCAACCATTTTTGAATACTGAAGGGCCTTTTTTCAACAACTCGCAAATAATTGCTCGTTTATAGAATACTGACCAGATTTACATGCATTCTTGAGTTTAATAATGAAGACGGCGAAAAAGCCGTAGTGCGGTACATTCTTATGCTTGCGTGATCTCACCCCGTCGGCAGTGCAGTGGAGTGATAAGCGTGTATAAAAAGTCACTCATATTTCCGTATTCCCCAGCGACGGCTGCTTCAAAAAGTGAATAGCTTCAAATGTAAATAAATGCTCGCAGTTGATTCGTTTGCAAAAAAATATATATTGCCCTTGTTCCTACGTAAGCTGATTTACATTCCCTGATTTTTAAACAGCCTTTT
The DNA here is from genome assembly GCA_027744115.1 of Acrocyrtus sp. NNG-2020. NCBI lineage: Eukaryota > Metazoa > Arthropoda > Collembola > Entomobryomorpha > Entomobryidae > Acrocyrtus > Acrocyrtus sp. NNG-2020. The sequence continues at coordinate 32,106 of JAHZND010000560.1, read as the reverse complement.
TCAAATCACACAATTAAATTGTTTACACGACCTCTTCTTCTTCTTCTACAGTAAAAAAAACTAAATACGAATTTTAATCCGTTAACAACTGTTAAATCGCAGCCTGTCTAGTTGCGCACAGGCAGTTTAGCAGCAATTAGAAAAAACTAAATCTTTGATCCTCAAAATATGAAAATAAAAACTCGGAAAAGAGTACCATTTTGTATCGTGTGTGAAATGAAAGGTGTGAAAAGGTGTGTTGCTCCGCTTGAGTTTCCATTCTACACCTAATTCTATCTTTCCGCTTTGATTCCTTTATTTTTGCCTGTTCCTATCTCGCATTCATTTCCTACTCTTTTTTGAATGCCGTGACGAAAATTGCCCAAAAGTAACGCTTTTTTTTTAAAAAAAAGGAAATATAAAAAGATGCACCACCATATGCACTTCTTTGCACCAGAATCGGTTGAGTACCATTAGACAAAACGCACCCCGCTTTTTTTCCTAGGTGGCTATAAAGAAACAATACATTTAATCGCTGTCATTTACTTGGAAGCACAGAAAATACTTATACGCTTACGTAACTTTAACTGTGCTTTTTGTTTAACTAGGGCAAACAATACATACATTATTCTTCATTTATTCACCACTGATAACTGATCTTTNCAGAAAATACTTATACGCTTACGTAACTTTAACTGTGCTTTTTGTTTAACTAGGGCAAACAATACATACATTATTCTTCATTTATTCACCACTGATAACTGATCTTTTTTAAAAAAGTAAACGGTTGAAGTTGAACCTGAAAAGGTGATGGTCTTCCACAATTAACTTCAGTTAACGCATTCTTTTCAAGAAAAAAAAAACTGTTAATTGATTTGTATAAATTCCTCATTCGTTTTGCTGACATATGCTCCTCGGTTGCTTAAATTGTTTGAAACGAATTGCGAAAAAGAATTTTTTTTGAAGGCTGTAGAGACCTTTCTAACAAGTGCTGTGCTAAATATTATGTTGTACCCTGTCCCTCTACAAGCTTGACATTCTCTATTGCTATTGCGTACTTCATACTTAAGGTATGAAATATGATTTTATTCAGAAAAACGCTCTTATCTGATTTAGTGAACTACGTTCACTATGCTCACTGTTGAAAGGGGTGCGATGTCATAGCTGAAATTGCTTAATAGACACTACACAAAAAATATAATCTTTGTGGCAGCGTTTTGTCATTCAACTGCTCATTACTTGCAATAAGTACACAAAACAGCAGGATAATGGTTACGACTTGTTTTGATTTTTTAATGATAATTAATAAATTCTAGTTCCGCATTGCAAACCACTCACTTGCTACAAGGTATAAGTACAATTCTTTAAATAGTTCTTCTTTTAGTGAGTTTAGCTCTTTTCATATATCTGCTAGTAAATCAGGAGGATATTGAGAAGTGATACGGGAGCACTTCCAATCAGATTAGAATAGCATTAAAGTAAATCGTATCTAAATATTTTACTTCTTTTTCTTTTCATACTGAAAAAGGGGAGGCTATAGGCCTTGTAGCGAGCGCACTACTTACAAATTTAATTAATACAATTAATATCTTATATCACGGCTGTATCCGAAACAGTTCCTCTACAATTACTACATTTTACTTGCTCAATGAAATGAAAAGTTATGATGAATGCGATGAATGGCGAGTAATTGATAGTACGAAGAGATAGCACTGAAACTGTCTGTTATCTTGATTATGGCATCCATTTTTAGCAGCTTCAGCTTCCTACTCATAATCAGTTCTTACAAGTGCAGAAAAAAACTAGACTGACTGTTATTCAGCTGTACAATGACAAAAAAAATCGCCACCGCAAAGTACTTAAGTGCTCAAGTACTGCAATTATTCTAAATAAATCTGGCTGTTTATAGCTGATTGTGAGGGAATTTTTACTGCGGAGGAAAAAAACAGTACCTTGGGTGGGGGAGCACATTTTAAAAAAAATCCAAATTGTTTTCAAGTGTTAACGGAAGGGAATATGAGCTGTTTCTTACCTTGTTTGGTGGCTGCTACAGTATCCCCATCGGAAGACACCTGTAATAGAGAAGGTAACTGTTCAGATCCGGAGTCTGTGAGAGTGGGGCTAACGGACGTGGACGGGGTTAAGGGTGTGTAGTTGAAGCGAGTCTGATGAGGATATGAAATCGTGATGACCACCATGATTACTTATTGTTGTGTTTACAGTCGCTAGAACTTAATCACTTTTTTTAAAAAAGAGTAAACAAAAAAATTGTGTCTTGTCAGTTATCGTTAAACTGCAAAAGTTTGTCGTCTTCATTTAGCCGTCATTGGCCACACACTTTTAACAATTGTGTGCCAAATTTGAGCAATGTACTTTTTTTTACTGTTGGGTTTCTTTGTTTCTAATTGTTAGCACATTGAAACGATGCAATTCACATCAACTCCAAATTTGGGCTGTGTACGCGTACGCCGAGAGTGATTGCATAACTTCTCCAAACCTTCCTCTGGATGTAGCCTTGATAGTGTGTAAGAAACATGAAAGTTAGTTTTCCATTCAGATCTTTGAAGCAAATTTTTGAAAGGCTTTTTAATTCATAAAAGTTTTTTTTGTAGCAGCAAGCAAAGATAAGCCCGTAGATGTGTTCAGCGAAATAAAAAATGATAAATTGCAAAAGGATTCGAATTTACTCTGAAACTTCATTAAATTATTGAATTGATGTCATGTCAACTAATAACAAGTCTAATGAGCTTTCTCAACTCTACTGCTCGAAAAAAAGCGCAACCAAACTAAATCTTCTCGACAAGGAAAAGCTCTCTCTCTCTCTGAGGAAATCTTTTGAATTAATCTGTACTAGCGAAATAAATGTCAGTAAGTAGACAAAAGCGAGTATCACCATCATTGCCACATATCCATAACCAAAGCCAGCACACCACTCTACTCTCCCAGCCCATTCTGAATAGGGAATTTTTCGATTTTCTCCCTCTCTGTACAGCCCCTAGCATGAAGAAGTGATATCTTCCCAATAAAGCTCGCATTTATATGTCAGGACACAATGATTTATGGCATCTTTCTAGCAAGGAATAAAAAAGAATTCTTACAAAAGGCTCTACATGGAAAATAAGCATAGTTACTTTTGTTAAACAAGTGGAGTTACTAGTAGCATAATATCACTGTTAGCACCTACCGAATAAAAAAAATTGAGGAAAAAACCAGACTCAAGTGCATGGTCCATTATTCACTTAATATGGCGGCATTTACCACCAAATAAACGCAATATTATGGAAAACAAGCAGTATTAAGAGTAAAGTAGGGTTGATGGAGCGAGAGGACGGAAGTGATTTGCCATACCCGACAAACCCACCCGTCCACTTTTGCTCCTTGTCCTTAACTGCATTAATTTTAAATAAACAACTCTGACATGACTTTATTACGCGTAGAAGTTCAGGCCTGCTTCCTTCTCCTTGCAAGACATTAGTTGACGGCGACTGATACCGAATATAGGCGTTGTGCGTGCTTAGCTTCTGTCAGCCCCCTCAACGCTTAATTTCTTCACAAATAGTTACACTCTCATTGTCAGTATAATAAATCCATTTACAGACTTTTTAGTCCTCTCCGACGGGCTACAATAAACGAAATTATTTTACTGCTGTGGTGACCGATACAATTTAACTAGTTTCCTCATCTTTCCAGTCGGCTCTGCATGGTTGATTTCGATTTCTCAGCAGGGGACCAATGGCGATGACCAACAACCATTTAGAAAAAAAAAATTCTTTCGGCCAATTTACAATTTCTCGCATGAAATTATGCAATCACAAGACTTGTACTGAGACACCACACAAACAAATAAAATGGGACTGTGGCTTAGCCATTACTTTTATTGTTATTGGGGATGCACCTGTACCTACTCCTTATTACTCTAATGATAACCCCGATGATAAGGCTGCTCATTTTAGTGAGTAAGTGATAGAAGTGTAAGTGTACGATAATGTTTCTTGGTCATTCATAAACATTTTTACAGCGTCGATGACCCCAGAACAAAAGCACATATTTTTTTTCTTCTTCTTGTACTTGCCCGCCCACACAAAACTGTTAGGAAGCGGAATGCCCATTACTTCCATCATCATATCGAGTGAGCATCACAAGAATTGGACAGACACGCTGCACTGCAATCTGCAGCAAACAAATGGAGTATTGAATGAAACTAGTTCCATTTTCCATTTACTCCTTCCGACTTTTTTTTGAATGCCCTAACGTGTCCTCTACTACCTTGTACCAGAAACAGCTATGAAACAGGTAATAACGAAAAAGGACAGGACAAGTCGGACAAGACGGATGGATCTTTCTCTTTCCACTTGTTCTGCCTCCACCAGCCAGCAAAAAAAATAGTCAAGCCAGCTGTAACCGGAAGAGCATGGCACACACTGATTTGGCTCAAAAGATAATATCACCAGGACTTATAAAGCAAGAGCAGAAAAATGAGTACGTCTTAAACATTTCTTTTCGCTGTCAATCCATCGATTCTGAAGTTACCGTTTAGCCGCCCTGTCTCTCTTGCATTGCGTGGAGTGTGCTCGAAATTGCTACGATACACATTTTAACCAAAAACGCCAAAAGACAGACTATCAGCTTGTTTTGGCTGATCCGTTATTATTATTATTACTAAAAGTAACTATGATTTGGGTATTTATGATCTGATGTAATATGTTTCACGTAGGCTTTTTTTCAATCTTACAGCAGATCTCAAAAAGTGATAAAGAGGAAGAAATGAAACTGAGGCGTAGAGGTTGTTTTCGGACTCGGCGCTCCAAGCTGTATAGCAATATTGCGTATATCCCGGCTAAATATTATTTTTTTTTACATATTTTTCAATGGGAGAGCCGCTACATTTAAAGGTTACTAAGGCTTTTATAGCAGTGCGTTTTGCTGGGATTGTTTACGTAGATACAAAACGGCAAGTGCCTAAACCAATAGAAATGCAAATACAAAGCAAATTTTTTTTAGGAATTATACGCAGTACTCAATGGTTTCTGCTGATTGAATCTGGTGCTGCCCTTTGAGGGGATTGCTGTATTTACTGTTTTCAAAAAATCTCTCTTTTTTAAAAAAAGAAAACAAAAAAAGCTTTTTCCTTGAGAGAATTCTCGTTCTGTGGTTTACTCAAGAGCACCTGAACTGAAGCGTGGATGAACAGAATCGTTATTACTTTGCCCCTCTGATTACAAAATGTAAACTGGTATTGTGTCTAACTGGATATGTAATTCGCTGCGTTGCATGCATGCATGGCATAATTGTTGTTATGGGCACTTTTCAGGTTTAAACAACAAAAAGTTTAAAAATCAGGTTAAACCGGGAGTATTTACTTTGGTTAAAACTGGCAACTTATTAATACTGGCACTATTTTTTCCGTCGAAAAAAAAATAAAACATGGATTCCGACAAAACCGCACGCTACGAAAATTTATTTATACCGCACACACGCTCACAAGCTTCGCAAGTATTTTTTTTGCATTTATCGTGTCTGAAATCTCATTGTTGTATGCTGCCAACGAGCAAAAAAAACCACATTCCGTAAATAAGCCCTATAAATGCACTAAACGTCCCAGATATTGTTCTAATAGCCTGATAAGAATGCGGCTGGGTAATATTGCAAACTTGTAATTGTAACATTAAACACTGTGACTCAATTCCGACTAATGAGATGAGAAAGGACTAAAATAAAGGAATGTAGATCATTCCTTATTTGCTGCTCTTCGCTGGTTTACGCAATTGAGCAACAATTACAATAAAAAATATAGGCAGCTGATTTCATTTGTCACTGGAGTGATTTATCTTAAGATATCGCAGCCATTATATAATGCAACTACCAATGGCGAAAATAGAGTTGTAAGGTGTGCACATCAGTTGCAATTAGTCTAATTATTAAACATGCAAAGTACACCTAAAAAATTATCGTCGCCGTTATAAAACGGCGGCTCCGTGAATTGTAATTGTGCGTGCTCACAGCTAAAATTACTTGACACCTTAGTGCAAAATTTTCACATTACTAAACTGTGGACTCAATTAGGTGCAACTTGTCCGCTAATTATAGCTTTTTGGTTACAAAATCCGAGCTTATTGCTGAAATCTTAAGATGCAGCTTGTGTATATGCATAAAATTCCTTTCAATTTTTTGTGCACTTGCCCCAGTCAAGGATCCCTCAAAAATATTTTTTTCTCAATTGGACAATCAAGCTTTTTTTACAGATAGCATTAGTATGAGCTCCCGCAAATGAAAGCAATCAAAAAAGAGGCAAAAAATTAAAGCGGAAATGATAGAGAAGCGATAGGAAATCTCGGTAGAGTGAATACAATAAATTCCTTTTTTTTAATAAATAGAGACCATTACCAGTTTTATTTATCTGATCACGGAGAAACCATACAAAAAAACCGTGAGAGCATCCCACTTGATCTTAAGCTAGTCGATTGCACTGCCATTCAACGTATATCTCTAATTAATGAGCAATTCTTCACTTTAATTGTGTTATTCAACTCATCCAGCCGAAAAGAGCTTACTGCAAATTGGCAATGCACTCAGAGCATCCAATCTTCCCACACAAACTAAAAAAAATATTTCTTTTAACTAAACTTCACACAACTCACTTTTCTCCCTATCGGGTCTCCAACTCTGACACAAGTCTCCTCACTTTCCCCCACTCCAGAGAGTTTACTTCACAATGAAAGACAAAATCACACATCCGCTTTCCATCCTACTCTCTTACCGTCCATCTCAGCCACGAGGCTCACGGAAGCTCACAAAAGAGCCTTACAGCTAATTTTTTTTATCACAAAAAAGCTCTTCCTACTCCTCTCCTGTCAGATTTCCTCTTTCCACAATTTTCCAATCCCCATAACTTCTTTTTTTTCTTTCTAATCCTTCTCTCACACGTCAAACTTCAATGGTGCCTACTCTACTACACCCGAATTAAGACGGAATTCACCAGGCACCAAGAAAAAAAAACTTTTTTTTACTAAAGAAATATCAGATTTTTCGTACCACGAGTAAAGAAAAAAAACGCAGCACACCGTACTTGAAGGGAGTAACTCTTGATGGTACGTGCGTGGGCGAGCACGGTTAAATCATTACTAAGCTAGTCAATCGCTCTCTACTGCCTTTAGTTACGTGTATGTTGCAGGGACGAAAAGACTTGTTCTTTTTCAGATCCATCTCTATCATTATTACTATCATCAGCAGCGTCATCATTGTTGAACGGTGGTGGTTGGGATTCATTATTGCATGCATTATGCTGTATTTACACAATAAGCCAGAGTAAGAAGTAAGAGGCCTTGGGTGCAGCGTAGCCGAAGTGGAAGAGCTTCTCTGCAAACATATGCAGGTGTGTGGTGAATCATTTATGATGATGAGATGTATTGTGCTATGCTACAAACTACAAAACTTGCAGAGAGATTCCCAACGATATACGTTTTATTTTGTTTAGCACGAAAAACAGCTCACTCTTGCAGATTTGCAATAAGTTGCATGGACATGCTCTCAAGTACGAGAGTTATTTTGTGGGGGCAAGCGCCACAGAGATATGAACAATGTTTGCAGTTTAATGTTTGAAGAAAAAGGAGTCAAAACGTGCTAAACTTATCTAGTAAAAAAGGGTTATCTGTGGATGGGTGATGAGCTAAAGTCTTAATAGGCAGTAGTTAGTGCACATTGTGGAAGCTAGTTTTTTTTGGCAGTCCCTGTGTATGCGCTTTCATTCCCAACATTTTTATTTTCTATTGCCTCTGCCGCTCTAATAGTAAAAGTCAATATTGTTATTAGGAAAAAAAATATTGTAGATAAATAGGAATGGCGGAGACGACACCTAAAAAATCCAATTTCCTCTGGGATATGCTGGGAAGATACTATACGAAATAAATTTGTTGGCTTTAGAAAAAAAATCAAATCATGTAATAATGAAATAGTCCACTTGAACTAAAAAAGCCTGGAGTAGAAGGGGAAAGGTATGCTTTTAAGTAATTTCAATTGCCAAAAAACTTGATCGGATAAGAATCTTTATTGTGCGCCTAATTATTTAGTCTTATAAGGCATATTTCAAACGAGTTATCGTCATTCGCTATGGGAGTGTAAATAGGCAGCATTTTTAATGACTGGATGACCTACAAGTTCCCTCAGAGAGGTAGCATCGTTGCCGTCGCATCACTCTCATTAAAAAATTCCCCTTTCTTTGGGTTTTTATAACCTTTTCATTGCACTACTCCGTGCTGGCATTCCTTGTTCCTATATTCCCATAATTCAGCCTAGCTTTACAGTTAACAACTACTACAATAGCTGCAAGAGTAAAGTGCTTGCTATAACTTGCCTTTTTATCTAGAGATACTGATAAAACTATAAGCGAACATGACTACATGACATAAGCAGATTCTCACAAAGTTAAATCCTGAAATTCACACTTCCCATGTTCCCATGAATAAATTACCTTCACCTTCCCTTTCTTATCTAGGCCGATGAGATCACTCCTTCCAAGCACTCATTATTCCTCCGACAACTAGAATATTACGTGCATTCACATGCACTCTGCTCTTTTTTTTTATAAAAAAAAAGGAAAAGGATTGGTAGTTGGAGGACGGCATTGTCAGAATAAATTCAACATTTCCCTAATGAAGAGCACTCCTGCTGGAAAATTCTACATATTTGCGCTGGCTGGAGTGAGCATTTTCAGTCAGGGAGTTCTCATCTTCGTGCATTTTTCTTTTTCAGTAAATACATCGTGCATCTCAGCCCAAGGCAGCTAATTGCATACCAAGGACAGCGCACACAAACTCACTCGAAATATATGTTTTTGTTACTGCTTACCATGCAATTACCGCATTGTCCGAAGGTGGAGATTAAATAATGGAAATGAAATGATTTTTTCATGGCCTCATAGCTCAAAACGAAAATATTAAATGTTGTTCAGAATGACAAGGAAAAAATTTTTCCAAAGTTTTGTCTGTTCGGCATGATCGAGTGGGTTTAACCGGACTTATTTAAATTGAGTTGAAGCCGAAATCGAAGCTCTGCCAAGAACAAAGTAAGTCATTTTACGTATGTTTTTACTTGCTTGAATGGGAGTGTATTCGGGGAAATGACTTAATCTCTTGTCAGTGAGGGTGACTTTGAGTATGGTTTTTGGTGCAGGTTACCTGCTCTGCTTTTGTTTTTACTCAGCTGGACTGGTGTCCGCCAGCCATACAGTGACATCATCAGCTCTGCAAGCGATCTCGTTTCAAAAAATGAGTTCATATGTATGTGTTTGCTCAGCATTTTCCAGGGTTTAAGCACTAAATCATTCGTTTAAATACGCGAATTACATTTTTATCACTTCTAGTTAGCATTCTGCTGTAGTTAGGAGTAGATCAATAGATACAAATCACGCAGGTCAATCTCGTTAACATCTCACCTCCCAAATCTTCAAAACTCTCCTCCGGCTCAACTTAGCCAAATAGGCTGCTCATCGGAAGATCGCAATCAGCCCGTTAATTGTTATTTAAAACAATGCACGTTTCCCTTCAACCTTTCCCATTTTACATTCAATTGATAATGAAGTTTTAAAGAAGCAACTTTTGCTTCCCCCGTCTCGTCCTCTCGTAGTACAGTCAACTGTGAGCAGCGCAACAAGACGAAGACGACCACACACACTCACCAACACGACATATTACTTTATTGGCAAAACAGCTCCTGATGAATTCATCTCTTGCAGTTTTCCTCTTGCGAAATACTACAAGGTCTATTCATGACTTGGTAAGTAAATGAAAAAAGATAATAATTCATTCATTCCCCTTTTTTCTCCATTGTTTTGTTTAGAAAGATGACGGGTATATGCGATACGATGACGGTCCATAGGAGCGTACAATACTGAAGATTTTTCTGTATAAAATTGGCATTGTGTTGTGCAATTTTCATGCATTCCTCCATCACACTATTCCGTATTCAATACGACTGTTGTTGACTTCTCGGCGTGCGAGTCGTGCAACCTTTATCGAGAAAAAAAAATTTGCCGTGTACTAAATAGCAAACTAACAAAATCCGAGTTGGCAGAGGAGCCACTCTTCTGCTAGGCACGTATAAACGCGCAAATCGACTTTTTCAACTGTTGAGAAACCAAAATTGGGAGATGACGACGACAACTAGTACCACCACTGGGCCCTAAATCCTGCTAAACAAATGTCACCTTTATCATTAAAGATGAACTTGAGAGAGCTTAATTTTTTTTCAAAATGAAAGTTAAATAGACAAAAAAAACAAAATATTATTTGATTTACTTATGTGACGCACTGCTCTTTTCCCTGCAATGAGTTTGAAGAAGAGCTTGAGGTTTACCACCCGTTCACCGCAAAGAGAAACTCTGCTCAAAACAATTTTTTTTAATGCACTGTAATGCCATTAAGGTGCGCACATGGGATGATGCAGCTCCTTGAAAGCTCTTATTTTCTGAGGAGCTATATAGGCGCGCTAGTTCTCGAAAAGGAATTAGCTAACTTTCATTGGCTTTTTTTAAGATGATCAAAAAGTGGTGGAGGAGAGTCGTTAGGAGGAAAATGGATACGCAGTCCAACAAAAGATGTCAAGTACCATCGGAATAATAATTGAATGAATTGTAAAAATTTTTTTATTGCAGCAATAATATTAAAGTTTTATGTCATTCTTCGTTCCCATACTACGATCTAATCAAATTTGGAAGGGATTGGTCTTCTCATCTCTTGCCTACTAAATAGATAAGTAATTAATTAAACTAAATAGCTAAAAGGTGTGAAATTGTGCCAAGCCTTGCTTTTCTATAAAGGAGTCTCATAATTGCCATATATATCTTTTCGCTCAAAGATTGCAGGATTCACAAGAAATGAATACAAATTGGCAAGGCACTTCAACACTTGCCCTACTCCTGTGTGCGCTGTGTGTGTAGTGTAGTAAAATGTCGCTGTGTAAAACTAGCTTCTTGTTAGCAACTCAAGCCATGTCACATTATTTTCAGGCTGATCATTGGTCACATAGTCATCATCGCAGTCATTTAGCAGCCAATTCTTCGCCATTTTTTTCTTGAACAAAGTAGATTTTATTCATTAAATGAGTACATTCAAGTGCAAAAGTCCGTTCACTTTTCCTTTCAGGTTAATAATGCCAGTATCTGGCTGAAGCTAGACAAGTTTCCATTCTGATTAAATCCTTGTGTTTATGCATGAGGGGAGTCATCACTCATCATAATCTGAGGAGTAAAGTAGCGACCGTCATCATATTACTTTTCGTTGCCATCTTTGTAGCCAATGTTTTTTAGTGGATGGTCACGGACAATCATTTTCTTAGCAAAAAGCCTGTGCACAATCTTCACAACATATTTTTTTTCACTAGAAACTATATATTTCTGCAAAAAAAAGGAACAAAAAGTTTTGAACAGAACCTTTTTGCCGTTTTTGCCCTAACAAGTTTTTTCATTATCTTGTCCTAGTTCACTCTCCACTTTATATAAATCCTGAAAGTTTTGCTGTAGTATCTTAACTAATGGAATCATTAAAAGTGAGCAGTAACTTGTCAGTGCTGGCTGGGGAAGCCCAGGCGCAGCTCCACTTTGGAATAATTTATTTTTGCTGGGGACTCCGCAGAGCAAATATTTTATTTAGTACCTTTTACTAATTACCTACTAATACCTGATAGAGTAATGGACTTGTGCATAATAATTTAGAGGGAAAAAACATAATGGACAGATTACGATGAAAGTTAAAAAGTAAAATCACGAGTCACGATATTGCATGACAATCATGGACTTTTTTGGTTCCTGGTATTCCTGCTCTGCAGCGAACCGTCAGAGCTTTATACAATTACGCTCACTCTTGACATTGCACATTTTTCTTTGTGCTGGCTGATCAGCTTCAGGACTGACGTGTGACGTGAACACAGACTTTTTTTCACAAAAACGGCAAAAAACCACGAACATGATTGAAGGAATATCTTGGAGGAAACAGTCATTCATCCTTAACATTTTTCCCTAAATATTTACAGTTTAATTCCAAACAGTCAATTTACTTGCACTGCTCCCTTTCTCAGGCTGGGAGTAGCATTGCGTTTTTTTTCTTCGGACAAAGCATCGAACAACTCAATCGACAGAACGCAACTTACAACTTAACTGTAGAAAATGACTTGAGTGAGCTCCTCACCGATAGAACCGAGAGAACCTAATAAATTGATAAAAATTATTTTCCACGGCCTAGACGACACGACTCAAACCGGCTATCTTCACGCAACTTCTGCCAAAAAGAATTGAATACTTCAGTAATAAATTAAGCATTCATCACGATCAACAAAGCATTTTATAGCTCCAAATGAAACAACTCTCTGGCAAACTGAAAAAATGTTAAAAGCTTAGTCAATGTTAGAAAGAAAGAAAAAACGGAGAGGATTCCCCTTCACGAAAAAAAATCCCTTTTTTCAAAGAAACTGTTCCTCTTTCAGCATTCGTCGCCACTAAAAAGTGCACAGAGACTTACTACCTTTTCAGTATATACGACAATACGAAGAAGACGATGAAGGTGAAGGATCTTTCCTGATATCACATGTCACGGAGTGCATAAATTACATCTTTAATCTTTAGCAGTGGACTCACTACTACTCCTCTGTGCTCTTTTCCTAGCAAAAGACTATTTTTCTGCAGATATTTTTTCGATGTAAACAATGGAGCTGATAATCCGCAGATAGCTTTCTCGATATAATTTTGCAGAATTCTCCCATATATCACGATGCCCTCTAAAAGTATTAGCGATATGCAGTATGGAAGCACCATCAGCGTTTTGTTTACTATCAGTGTACAAGACGGATGCTTTAACAGTTCATTGTTGTTTTCGTGAATGTGTCGAGCTGAGTGGGATACGAAGACAATAATTGTCAGCACCTAGTCTCATTTGGCTTTTGGGACTTTTTTTTTGCTGGTGAGTGTATTTTTGGTATCACGACCAGACCAGTGCAATATCGGTAGGTAAATGGGAGAGGGTGAACTGCGGGACACTATATTTGCAAGAGAGTTTTGCTTTTGCTGTACTCATCAAAAACAAATTATGTAGTCCCAAATGGTAATGGTATATAGACTTGCGCGGAGTGGTTTTTAATGTGCTCACTAAAGCTTAAAATCAAACAAAACGATAAAACGCACTTGACCCCGTCAAGCAAATGATGTGTCGAGCTGAGTGGGATACGAAGACAATAATTGTCAGCACCTAGTCTCATTTGGCTTTTGGGACTTTTTTTTTGCTGGTGAGTGTATTTTTGGCATCACGACCAGACCAGTGCAATACCTATCGGTAGGTAAATGGGAGAGGGTGAACTGCGGGACACTATTTGCAAGAGAGTTTTGCTGTACTCATCAAAAACAAATTATGTAGTCCCAAATGGTTATGGTATATAGACTTGCGCGGAGTGGTTTTTAATGTGCTCACTAAAGCTTAAAATCAAACAAAACGATAAAACGCACTTGACCCCGTCAAGCAAATGATGAAACCTGATTTGAATGTAAAACCCATTTACCCCTTTTCATTACCATTTATGTCCAGGATTAAATCAGTTTTTTTTTCTTTTTACATAGAAAAACAGCTCATTATATTCTCCATGAAGCGGCTCATCCTATTGTAAATCTTAAAAATCTATGCGGAAAATATATATTTTTTCCTTGCACCACTACATAACGACAATGAAGACAGACAGCAGTTGTTCTTTTTCAGACCGTCGGCAGTAATGTAAAAAGCTGAAAAACTTTTTTTTCGCACCCTAGCCTGGAGGAAGGAACCGTCTACACATTTTCCATTCTTCGAAGGAGGCAAACACACGCACGCATTTTCTCAACGAAAGAGAATGTGATTTTTTTTGAGGAGACGATTTGTACAACTTTGAAAAGAAGCTTTAAAACCTACTCTTTTAAAAAAGATGATTCGTCACACATGGAAAATTATACGCTCATATACTTTTTTTTGCACTCAAAGATAATATCCGTTGCACAGAGCATCGTCACACACCAATGTCATGTTGTAGTCATGTTCATGTCTCATCCTAAGTAATAGTCTGTCGGGCATGAGAGCGTCATAATTTCCACTTGTAGCTAAGAAGAACAGCAAAAGGGACGGAATTTGTAAGGTTTATAGCAGTTAGAACACACGGAGATTATCTACTACGATACCGCGTTTATTAAAATTGTATCAGTTGTCAGATAGATGAGAAGAACGCTGTTTTCCTCTGATTTCCACAGCACGTACCACAAAAAAGGAGTCTCCAACGACTTTTTTTTGCGCTTGTCGCCGTGCCAAAGATAATTTTTTTCCCTTTTCAGCCAAGACGGATTTCCAACAATAAGCATTTATTGGACAAGTTGTTGAGAGACGTAAGAGCATAATTATTTCCGATCGTAATCACAGGCATATAAATTTTTTTTTTCTTGAGAAAACGCGCCTGCCATCCTGCTCTTTTATCCAGTGAAAGATGATTGCTTTGAGCACCCCCACACTGCAAAAAAAATCTCTGCAGAGATAATGAGTCATCATCATTTTCATGACTTTGCCTATTTTACCTCATTACCGATTATACATGCGTAAAATATAAGCACTGGCCAGAGAGTTGAGTGGAGAACGCATAAAAAAAAGTTCTGGAGAATAGCAATAAAAACCTTAGCTGTATGCTAAACGATAGCACAGTAATGAAATCTCTCCTTTTAAACTAATCGCCTTCTTTTTCAGCAGTCTTTTTGGGTGGATCAAAAAATTCTCGACAGATATTTTTTCTCTCCATTCTTTCAATATCGCTGCTAATTTTGATAATGGTAATGATGATGCAACAAAACAACTATATTTGTGGGTATATATGGAAAAGGGTGGAATGCAAAATTATGGATTGATACATGAGCATACTTACATTTTGATATTTGTTTTGTTATAGCTTAAAGACTTTTTTTTGTAAACGTGCTTTTGTCATATTGAATGTCAATAGTAATCATGGTAGTCCTCGTGTTTTTTTTCCTTGGGAGCAGGTTTGTGGAGGCGGAGGGGGTAGAATAAAAAAAATGTTGTTAGTACTTTACCTGAATTGTTTATGTATCTTGAATATTATATACTTATAGATAAATGTGTAATATGTCTGCATACTTTCCTGTGATAAGGGGCAAAATTTTTTTATTTTGAAATAGGACTTACCAGCTGACCGTCATAGGATGGATCAACAGGTGGCCCCGACTCATATTTTTGGACAGATAATACAGTGGGCCGGTCACCGTCCACTACCATACTTGAAATTCACAGTGGCAAAAACGTGCCAGAGGACGGAGCAGATTTGTGATGTCGTCTGATCTCTGTAGAGGCTATCTGAGTACTATGGCGAAATCTGGACTTGCAAGGTCATGCATAAATCTATAAATGTGGCAAGAAAGAAAATAAAAATAGATATTAATATATTATAATTCCTCAACAATGCCATTCTTTTTAGAAGCATCAAAAGCATCCTTGTTCTCTGTAAAAGTTTTACTTGTCTCACTAATGACTTCACTGCACGAAATTTTTTGACGATGAATGTGTCCTGTAAAAGCTCTTTTATTGGTGAATGAGTGTACAGCGCTCACTCATGAACGCACTGGAGGCCGAAATATCTGAACGAAAAAAGAGAAATGTTTTCTTCTGGAAGTCGTAAAAATAATAACGTTCCCTCACATAAACCCCAACTGTTTACAAAGCATGTCAGGAGGCTTTCTCAGCAGGAGTATGAAAAGTGATACTTTAAAAACTGTATAATAGCATTTTTATGTAGTTGCGTAGTTTATCTCTCAGTGACACCGCACTCGTACTAGTACTACTTCGCCTTTGGCCAGAAATTCGCCTTTTTTTTCTCCTTTTCTCCTCTGAAGGAGAAGAAACATGCGGTGGTAACATTTTTTATTACCGAATATGCCTAAGAGTACAGTTACTTTACGTTGTCGACATATTTACAATTTTTGCAGGTGTCAACCTACAGAAAAGCAAATAAACTGAAGGAGTAGTAGGAGTGAGTTTACAATACTTCAATTAAAAAGCCAAAAAATCCGCTACAGGACACATGTTCAGCTTTTTTTTTGTCTCAAGCAGCATTTTTTTATTCCTTATCTCGTTTTATTTGTTTTGAACTTGAGGATGCTGAAATTCGAAATTTTTTTATTGCGGTGATGATTGAAAATTAAAGTTGCGTCATCAAAGCTAAAAAAAGTTTGCGCATAGCTCGGGATTATAAAAGTGATGACCTTCACTTTCATCATGCTTCGTTAGCACAACTACACCATATTCTGCTATCATCACTTAGGTGCTAGCTTTAAGACGTCTCTAACAAGTTCCAGAGTTATTAGTGGGATTGGGATTGCATGAGGATTCTGCGGTGAGCAGCTAAAAACACTTACATTCAAATAGTGTGAGTTGGGACTACTTGTCGTGATGAAGATGTACTCATTTGCCACTCCACTACTCAAACTCGCAGTCGGAAAATGCAAAATATTATGAAAATTATCAGGTAATAACAAACCTGACTAGTACATTTGAAAAGATCTTTTTTTTGTCGCACGTGCTAAACACTAAAAAAAAGTATTTTGTGGCTTTACTGCACTACTCCAACTAAAAAAAATTAACTGTGAATGGCTTTTGAGAATAGTATTTTTGTGATGTGTGTCGTGTGGGCGGCTGCTGTTTAACTTTTCATATATTTTTTTTCCTTCTGCAATTAATGAATTATTAAATAGTATTTTACGTCTTCAAGATGACGCTTGCAGCCATAAGTGAGTGAGCCAGCCAACAAAATCAGAGCCAAAGCCAAAAGCCAGCTAAGGAAAAGTTTCATTCCGCGAGCTGCAAGCTACACGAACAAAAAAACAAGGTGCATTCTAAAATAGAAAGATCTTCTCATCTCCGCATCTGGCACTCTCATCAGTGTCACGTATCGACCGTAAGAGCAAGTAACTAACTAACTACTGCCATTTAGCAACTCTCTATCTGTCCTTTGACAAGCTAATTTAAAAGCCATCAATCGGCTGCACTCACATCATCCTCCCATCTGATATTTATTTTGCCAGACTAATCGAAATAATAGGGAACTGCGCTCACGCACTATCCCAAATAACATACTATTACTATTACAAAATATGCATTATCTGAAATTAAAAATAACAAGTTTAGGATTTATCAGTGAAATCATTATTATCATTAGGGAACCCCTGAGGACTTGAGTAGTGAGCAGTGAGTAGATGTGGCAATCAACCACATAAAATGCCAATTATGTAGCCCTGCAGATTATACGAGTGGCAAAGGCTAGTTTAGCAACAATGAACCGAAGGAAGGATGAAGGATATGATAGCAATAATAATAATGTTGTGCTAATGTCCCTTGATAAGTCATGAGTCATGTCTGTTAATAGCTGCATCGGTTTCAATTAGCCCTCTGCGAAATTGCCCATAAACTGTCTACGAAAAAAAATGAATGGGACGATGAATCCTGCTATTTTTCTTTCCCCTCTCTGGTTAGTTATTATATAGTAAAAATAAAATGCTGCAAAGAAACTTTAACCAACTCTCTATTTCACTCTAGCATGAGGCCAAGGACAAGATTAAGGAGTCACGTTTGACCATTCTGTCAATAACAATTTTTCACGATCTTTCGAAGAAAAAAATGTTTAAAAGTAGAAACTGCAGCAGCGAAGCTTTCTTTCGGCTGCATCGACTCCATCGCGATACCTGGTGCATGGTGGAGCAATAAGAGTGTGCTGACAATAATTGTAATTGTGTCACCTCGTTGTTTACTTTGAAAACCGGAAGTGAGCCAGTTACTCATTAATGCATTAAGATTCAATTGAGCTGGATGAAGTAAAAATAAAAGTTACCGCGTAGTGAGTTGAGCGCTGCTCCGTTTCCGTCAGCTCCTCAAGTAATTGCTAATCTGCGGCGAGTGTAATAATATTTGGCGGTGCGCTACTTTAACTGCCACCTCAGCTACGACAATTCACGAAAACCACATCAATAAATCAGTTCATTTCGCACATTTAGACTATCACACGGCACCAATTAGTTTGTTGAAAACCGCTGTCACATCAACAATCACTGTCACTTGTTATTGAAAGGGGCCACTGAAATACTTTTTCTTTCGTAATTAAGCCTTCTACTGTCTCCAACTGCCAAACGGAAGTTGTCCAAAAAATATATTCCTTTTCAGTTCACTCCCATTACTTTTCCAACGAAATTTACATCACACTCTCAGGTCACAATTTCCACGCGACGTGAAGTATTATATTATTCTCTGGTGTACCTCTCACTCTGATGCCTTCTTGCTACCCACTGTAGCCACCTGAAAAATTGATTAAGAGCTTGAGCTAATGATGACGATGATGATCATTCAACGACTAAACACTGAAGACTGAGGTACCTAACGTCTTTGGCTGTTCGGAAAATTGAAAATAATGTCTGGTGACCACCACCTTCCTCGTCATCACTCTCATCATCACCAAAATGCTTTCCACTGTTACTACTACCATCACCTTCGTCATCCAACCAAGATAATAGAACTCTTTTTTTAAAATACAATCACACTATTTGTCAGTGTAATACTGCTGTGTAGTTACTGCAGCTCGTTCATAGATACATAATAGGAAAGTGGTTCCTATAAAATTATCATAATATTATAATGTAAGCGGAATGCTTAAACTTCAGAGAAAAACTGCACTCTTATGGAAAGGGATGACATGACTTCCACTAAACGCCAATTTTGGATGTCTGTCCGCTCTACTCTTACTCTGCCCAAGGCTCTATCCTCACCGCTCACTATTTCCATTTTACTCCCAAGCTTGCTCAGAATTAACTTTCTGTCAACTTCCAAACTTGAATCTCCGAGAAACCCGCATATTTTTGTAGTACAAGCCAGCAAAAGGTCATTTTATTGAGGCTCCGCTCCTTCGTACATCAACCAAGCTGCTTTATTATCCAACCTGCATATCATATCCAAATATAATATGTATTGTGTGTACTCCGTGCAAAAAAATATAATGTTTAAGAAAATATTCTGTGCAAAAACTGTTGGTAAGTGTGGGTATATATATGCTCCTTCGTATCAATCTCTTTTAGTGCTTGTCTTGTATAATGTTGTTGTTGTTGTCGTTCGCTCGCTGATTACGTCGTCGTTGGTCGGTATTTGTTGTACTTATTAAGTCAGGATAACCTTTGCAAAAGTCTACATAATGCTTTTACCTTGCCAATTCCATAAAAGGGCAGTGAGAGTGGAGTCTCGCGAAACACATGGGGGATCATCAAATTCACGACGAGAATCGCGATTTTCATTTCACAAGATGATTTATAAAGATTATTTCTTTGGGTTGACTGTGTACACACAGCATAAAATACAGTGTTGCTGGCTCACAATTTCAGTTCACAATTTAGGTGATCGAGGTTCAAATAACGTTTGATTGTACAGTTTATACTACATCATCTTCCCTCACTTGCTATATAGTCTTAACTGCTCACATCTCCTCCAAAAAAAGTTGCTGTTTAGTATGCACACCTTTTGACGGACTCCCTTTTCGCAAGCACTTCTCCTCCAACCTCTCCCTCAAAACTCTCTCCTACAGCCTTCCGAAATTAGCGAATCATTTCACTTTGCTAATCGGAGTGCAGCGGTGGTGCCAGAGGTTATGATTTCGGCATTTTTTTTGGTGCAAGAGGATTTACCATATCTCTTGGTTGATGCAACATTTAAAGCTTTCCTTTCCATATCCGTGGATGCACGCCGCACCACGCTTTCGGTGAAGGGATCCTGCCATAAAAAGCCTCGAAATGATGCTACGCCGTCATCCTCACTATTTTAATGCTCAAATTTTCCAAATTGAGACGCAAGACTTGAGCGCAAGCTTTACTACGCAGGTACCTATTTGAGCAGATATTGCAAAAAAATAATACTTTTATTGTCACCTTAACAACACTACTCGGAATATTGTGTCCCCTTCCACCCACACGCCATCACTCATTCCCACTATTGCACTGACCATATAAATGACTATAGTCATAGTAAAACGCTTCTTCTCCTCCTTCTGGTACATATTGTTAGCTCACCTTGAGCGAAATAATGCGACTTTTTCCATCACATTGTCAACAGTACAAGGGACTCTGAGTTATTTTCATTCAATATTTCTTTTTAAAAGCAGCAGAAATAGCGCATGCTACATGCCCTTCTTTTAGACTTTATCCTTTTTTCAGAAGAAGAAGGTTGGCTGCAGCACACGCCAAATATAAAATCCCAGCAACAGGAAATAAATTAGCACAGCAAAGGTATTCTAATGGCTAAGCTAAACGCATTTTTAAACAAAATCTTTTTTAGTGATGATGATGGTGACAACCATCACCACTCGCGACTCATATAGGGACATAGGTCGTTTTTTTACAAATATGGACGCTCTCCAACCTTGTGCTTTATTAAGCATTTATTACCGTGCTACAGTTAGCTCACACGGAAGTGGAAAAACTGAGAATTTATCTTACAGTAAAAAAAAGTGGTAATTATATTGTGCATTAGCAATCGACATACGATGTGTCCGTCCTAAAATGATGAATGGGAAGAGCTGTGCCATAAAGTGAATGAAAAGAGGACGATTAGGTAAATGCAGCTATCATTAGTGTGGCGCCTTCGCTGAATCTAACGAAGGTATTAGATATGCTTGAACTGTCATTCACCGTTGCGCTCCGAGCATATTCCTTTGGCGAAAAAGTAAGCGGAGCGGCAGGTGACAATGGCATCAGCACGGCTAATATTTGTAGTGAAAAAAAATGCTCCTTGATCTGGGAATGGGTTTGAAAGTGATTTGCGAATCGCTTTTTTTAAAAATAAATGTTACCAATATTTGGGGAGCGCTTTTTATAGGCCACTCTTGAAGAAAATGTGTGAAATTAAGCAAACCAAAGTTGCATTCAATTGAGTTTACATTCATTTGCAAAATAAAAAGGTTGGTTTCGTAACTGTACAGCGTGGCTAAAGCAACACCTTCGCACACGGTGCCCAATTACTTAGGCTTCCATATTTCAACTGTTTTTCCAAGGAGGTTTGCTTAGGAGAGCTGTGCCCGTGGCGTTTTTTCGCAGTGGCTTTTAAGGACTCACGCACTTTACATATTGCCAATTGTTTCCACCAAATCTGATGGATAGATATGGTATGGTATGATGAAAAATAACGAGCAATAATTTTATTTGAGTGCCTTCAATAATCATTAGCAAACATGTTTATAGTTTTTTAAGAACTGAAATGATGATGTTCATTGTCATTACCAGCATCATCCTCCTTGTCATCTCCAAATTTTTAGAGAGTTAAGCCTACGTACTACCAACTGATGAATTTGGAACGACACAGTAGGCAAAAATTGCAATTTGAGCAGTTTAGCGTATAACGCGAAAGGCCAGGCACTCACTTTTTTCCTTACTAGATTTTATTCATTGTAGTATCGAAGCAAACAATGGCAGAGATTGGATTAGATATTTGCAAAAATATATTATATATACATTCCGTACAGTAGCTGAAGCAAGTAATGAGAGGTTTCTTCCAGCGCAGAACAATGAGGCCTTAAATATTGGCAGAAGTAGTTAATTTAAATATTGGTGTGCAATTTTTAGCGGAAGCCGAGGCAGTCAGGAATTTTTCATCTGGTTCTCTCAGTTGGAAGAATGCGACAACAATTAGCATTTTAGTGTGCATCAGTGCACGTGGGTGGTTTTCATATGGGGTGATACGTGGGAGAGAAGGACATTTTCTAAATAGCGTTTAGTCACTGTGACAAAACAGCGAAGGAGTAGGGTTTCTGGATGAGCTAAGTACAAAAAATATATGCATAATTTGCAACGAGAAACTACTTATGTGTAGCATACACCAAGGAAAAAAAAATCTGCAAAAATCTGGCAGCACATAGCGATAGCCGCAGCGCAGCGCTTTTTGGAGTCCGCAACACTCTCATTTTTATTTTTTTGAGATAGTTTACGATGATGACCAGTTCCTAATTCAATTTGCCGTAACTTTGCACATACAGACTACTACGTAGGGAATGGAATTTGCGCTTACGAGGGAAAAATGCAATTCCAGAAAAATCCCAAAATAATTGAAAAAGCAGTCAGTCACCTGCAAAAAGTTCCTAGTATTATCCTGCTATCCCGATACGACGGTGTAGGAGTATCATTCAATTGTCGTGGACGGGGTGCTCTCCTACATCCTTACATATTACACCTTAAAATTTTACAGGAAAAAAAATCCGTAGGGATACCACAAAAGTATCCCTATTATCTTATAACAGTCTCAAAACGATAAGCAACAATCTCTCGCGGATGATTTGAGGAAGAAAATACAGTACACATGCAGCTGGCAAAAGCATCAGGGAAGAGATTTGTTGGAGCAACCGAAAAGTTGAGCACGGAATACACTTCTTTCTTTTTTCGTGTCCGCTACGAAAATCCTATAAGGAGAAATGAATAATGATGATACCATGATCCTCTCGCCGAGAAGACATCAAATTCATTATCAAGAAAATTGCATGCATGCACGACGACCAGAAGAGGACGATAATGCAGGAGGACTAGGGACAACACGATGATGCCATTACTTCTTATTATCTATTATGTTGTTTGCGAAAAGTAATACTGCAATCGTAATAATGCAATGCATTGACCTGTACCAACAACAAAAACCAGCAACACTCAAGGTAAAAAAAGCGCACAGCCGTAAAAATCATAAAGCACCGAGAAAAAAATAAGAGAGAGAAGGGTGAACTGCCAGAGTCAGGTTCCACTAACTAAATGCACTAAGAAATTGAAATGTAAAAATCTTTTTTTCAGTTAGCACCCTCTCAGCTCTTTGTTTACGACTTTTTTTCTATAAACTGACCAGCACCTTGAAAAAGCAGTGTATACGTGATGAGTGATGAAACCATCAAGAGTGGCTTGTCATCTCAGCGAATTATGTGTCAAGCTACTCATCACGATTTATTATTATTTGCATGATACCCTTTTAATTAAATCTGAATGAGGAGTTTAATTAAAATTGCACATTAGCTTGTTTCCACTGCACCCTCTTTTCTTTGCGATGGCGTTGAGATACTTATTTTTTTTTCAAAGAAAATAAGTGCATTACACATCACACCCTATCCCAGATTGTTGCGGAAAAATGTGGTGGTCTAGGAGAGCGTGCACGGAGCACGTTCACCCGACATTTTAAAATTTTTTTCTTGATGGTCATCTCATCACGTTGACTCATTCAAGCCGAATATATCATTCTGAGTAAAAGAATGAGCTGAAAAAACCTGATTTATACAGAAAAAAAAATTCCTAGTACCTATCTTAATATGAGCATGTATGATACCAGGGCCACTGCTAGAAATGAATTGCCACAAGTAACAAAAATGATGAGTATTGTTTCAACCTTTCTTGTCCAACTGCTATAAAGAAAGACATTGGATTCGTTCAGGAGAGTAACACCGACAGCGACACACCTTCTTACATAACTTCTCTAGATGCAAGTACGAGAAGTGCATGTCAAAAAATATTTTTTGAGACGAAACCCGTTAAAAAAAGATACTGGCAGGGAGAGCTGTTAAGTTCACTGGTCGGCCGTATTCCAACCATATGAGAAGTGAATAGTCGTGTAAATGATGTATGTTTATGGCTCAACAACAGAGCTAATAAATCAGGGAGTTAGGAAGAGCCAGAGAGAGAGAGAAAGACGAGCAAAAACTCATCATCGCTTCACGCTTCTACACACATTGCAGAAATTTTTAATGTGCTGGTTTTGTGTTGGGCTTTCCTCTCTGAACACTTCCCGACTGAAAATGTCTATCTTGGTTAATCCGTAATTAATCAAGTGGTTAGGGTTATTACGCGGTAGTTCGTTGATGGCCTTTTCATGAGACTGGTCTTGTCTGTAATGAATGACCAGAATTCAAAGCTCAAGCTTCCTTGATGAACTTTTAAGATTTTCCGTGTCATCTCTAATCCGTACTGCAATCAATTAAAAATACTCAATCAATTAGTGCCCAGCTATGTCAGTATTTAGGCATGACGACGTGCTTACTCTTGCCCAATATTTTACTGCGTCTACTAGGTATTAAATGCCTCCGCGCAAATTTTCATAATTTTCCTGCATGGCTGACCCAACTGCATATAATAACTCAAGAAGGATTACAGTAGTCGAAAGTTTTCCTTGGAGGAGAGCAGCTTAGTAGTTACGAGGGAAAAAGGAATTTTTGAGCGTACGTGCAAAAGCCGCGTGTATTTCCCATTACGTACGTCAATTTCTCTAAGTCATTTACAGTTGCAGAAATGTAAATTCGTGAAAGATGCAAGTCAGGGAAGCAACTCAGTAGGAGTAGCAGACAGCGAAATGTGAGCAATTTTTTTTATTCTGGAATTTCTAGCGAGTCAAACCAAGAAATGCAGTTGCAGTTGCCTTGATATTATGAGAAACTTTCCTCATTTTCATTTTCCTCTATATTTAAGGATTGCACAGGAACATAGTACAGGTGAATGTAGCTGATGATCCGATTGACATTAACTACTGGTGAGGCTTGAGCGATTATGCCTCCCCGAGGAAACATTTCGGTGCATTAAGACTGGATTAATAGAGGATTTGACAGATGTATCTCAATCTGAAGCTGAGTTTTATCTTCTTTCTGATAATAAAACTTTCAAGAGATGGGATGAGTGAGTTTCGCACAGATTTGCAGATGCACTGTGTCATGGAGCAATTAGCTCAAACTGGCCTCATGGAAACTGTTCCATTTCGCCGGCTGGAAAGAACCGGTGTTGAAAACCTGTCCTGTAGTTTATCTAGCTGTAAATTGAATTCAGCTACTTTAAAATAAAGAAAAAACGAGTCCACTTGAGAATATTTATAGGGATAGTGAGGAAAAACGAGGGAATATTATTAGCTGCTTACATATACCGCTCTACATATAAATTTTAATATGTTTATATGAATGCGGCGCGCGGTAGCAAAAGTAGCGTGCACACACGGCTTTATATCTCCGATATGGAATTTAGAGCAAGAGGAGTGCTAGAGCATAGCTAATTTGACTTTGTTAGCTTTTACACAAACACAAGTTCCTGCATCATCAGCATGGAACATTTTTGGAATGGATAGCTCCCCTGGTAGGAAGTGGCATAGCTTTTTTCTCTGGAGTTCCATCCAATTTCTCCTTCCTATTTCGGGGTTGCTCGTCTAGCAGACAGCTTGAAAGTGGCAGTGGGTGGATTTTGTGTGCTACGTGCAACTGGGAGAAAACTAACGGACTATATTTTCCCCTGCTTCTCCTTTTTCCCAACCAGTGCTCCCTTCTAGTCGCTGGAATGTGTCATTGCAACACAGCTCAGGACAGTATCCACATAGGTAGCCACAGAGCCAAAACTGGAGAAAAAGGGAATCGAATTGAAGTGTCATTTGGGGTGATGCGATCCGTCAGCTTTTCCAGTGTGAATTAGTAACTTTTGCGAGGTGAATGTTTGTGAAAGGTCTACTAAAAATAATAAATTCCAGACAGAGTTTTTTTTCTCGAACTGGACAGTTTCCCTGTGTGCTCAAGTGCTTCAAGATAGCTAGCGGAACAGCGCTCCTCGGAATTTCAACTTGGGGTAAGGTAAGCCCTGAAATTTAAATGTGACTACATCTCCCAAAAAACAAAAAAAACACTCCATAAATTTTGTAGCATCAGCATAATACCTACCTATACCAAATAAATGTCATTTCTGCAAAATTGTCCTTCCCAAATTTAATAATCTGTGCTCCGCAGCAGCACTCTGCCGACATTTCACAAGGACAGTTTCCATCACCACTTTGCTTATTACTACTACCATGTAGTCAATCTTTCCTGAATTTGAGGAACAGCGCGCATCCAATACATAAAATGAAATGTGCTCCTTACAGTTACACACACACGTCATTCAAACCCCACAACAGTTTGAAGTTATACACTGGGAGGTGGGGTCGACACTCCATTTACAACCCATTTAATAGCCTATAATATTTAATAGCTGAGAAAATAGGCATCACACATATTTATTCAAGGGGAACATAATCTAAAAAAAATTTTTTTATCCGAGTGGCATTATTGACTATATAAACAGGTACAGTGGTTATACAACATTTTGACAAGAAGTCTTCGCTAATGTAACGACTAGTAAAGAAGCGGCTCAATGAACATTAACAACTCTCATATTAGTCGTCGCCTTGCTATTGTCATTATATAAGTTCCATTGACAGTTTTATAGCTTTAGAGTGTCGAATGAAAATGATGCATCATATTTCCACACTCCACTGCGTATCAGTTAGCTACTACCACACACTAACCAGCTGGAAAATAAAAAAATACTTATATATTGGCTCTCTACCGATATGCACTATTTGTTTGCCGTTTACCAACGTGTTTATTCAGTGGTTGTATGAGAGCCCATCACACAAAAAAAATATAAAAAATAAGCTTCATGACACTCTGTTTTCTTATCATTGTCGTCCTGCTTTTTTCACTAGCCGAGACTTTTTTATAGTTTGAATGAGAAATTAGAAATCGGTTAGCGTACTGGGAGATTCCAATTCTGAGTGG
This sequence comes from Acrocyrtus sp. NNG-2020, assembly GCA_027744115.1. NCBI lineage: Eukaryota > Metazoa > Arthropoda > Collembola > Entomobryomorpha > Entomobryidae > Acrocyrtus > Acrocyrtus sp. NNG-2020. The sequence continues at coordinate 5,514 of JAHZND010000560.1, read as the reverse complement.
TGACAATAGGACAAGAAAGCAGTAATGGAAATTGGACACTTTATAGGTTTATGGTGGCGCGATAGAAAAGAGAAAAAAAAATTGTTTCCAAGTTTCATTAATTTTCAGTGCAGAGCGTGTATCTGAAAGGTCTATAAAGGATGCGTCAACTTGCAAAAGGAGACTGTGTGGGTTGGAAAGGAGGGAGGATGGCGAAAATCATTCACAAATTAGCGAAAAGATTGCTGACTGGAGAAGACAGTGAAATGGGAACTTTTATGTATTCGGCTGGCAGCACCTAAAGCTAAATTGTTTTGCTAGTGCACTACTCCAATAAATACTCCACTGGTGGTTTGAAGCAATGCTGCATAAAAAAATAGTATAGCGATAGAAATTTATGTGCCATAGTTTGTAAAAAAATGGTCGGCTCGCCTTCTCTTTGTGTATTGTTTTTACGAGTTTGGCATTCTGGCTAGATATTATGACTCACTAAAAATGAGTCTTGAAAATGTGCCGGATCATATTTGCGGCAGTAAACTGTGCTAGACTAATTACTAGTTTGTGACGAAATTTTTTTTAGCATTCGAGGAATTCAATGCAATTAACAATCAAGAGTCTCAAAAGTGTATGGCTAATAATTTTGTGAGTTTTGCAACCTTCCTTAAACAGTGGATAGTGGGTAAAAAAACATTTTTAGAAGTATTTCGCGTTGGGTAGTTTTTACCAGCGCACTTTTAGATTAGGGCATGACATGAAAACACGACCAAACACAGAATAGTACGAATAATAGTCCGCGAGTTACAACCGGAAAAGGTTAAGAGCGGATGTGACATCAAACGTTAGTTAAATATTCACACTGCATCCTACTGCTGTCACCACAACTGGAAAATAAAGTTATGGGAAGTTCAAGGTAAAGCACGCCGCTGATATAAAATATCGGCATCGCTTTCCTAACTTAATGATTTCGGTTTGAGGTTATTGCTAGGTTATAACTCTAATTTTAATAATAGCATAATAATATCTATATTACTCTGCTAACTAAATGATATTGGTGAAGTTCTCAGGCAACTTCCTGCGAAACAATTTTTTTTTGTGTGAGGCTCGTACTAGGACACTGTGGCCATAAGCGAGTGTCGTGGTCAGCACATTAATTGACGTGCCAGTGAAAAAGCACTTCTCGCCACCATTTAATAGCGCGGTCTTTCAATAAAATAGTCTAAGACTGGGATGCAATAAGGGCTACAATTTGGCTCTTTCCAATAGCCAAGATGCCATGTACGTCTGCACTTTCGCTAAGCAGTGAGCAGTGCAAAAAAAACCAGTGACATTAACGAACGAATAGGACAATAACTTCATCGAACGCAGATGGCTAACTGGTTTGCTAAATGTTGGTGGCCCCAGCACATTAAACGCTTTTTCTCACTGAACATTTTGCATATTTAGTCCAGCGTGTTACTATCACAAGAGAAATCAGATATTATAGCTCTATAGTGGCAGCTCTGCTGAAGCACGAGCCGAGTTTTTTTTTATCTATGCAATGTATTATTACTTTTTAAAAGAAAATCGTAATCATAACCAAACAAGTTATTTCGACTGCTCATTTCACTTTAGAGTCATCTGGCAAAACTCAAGGTTACAAGTTTTTAGCATTTGCTATATATTTACGTGGCGATATTGAACTTCTTGAATAGCTCTTGTAGGCTTGTTAAAGGAGCTCTTGAATAAATACCCTTCTTATATACTCTAACAGAAAATTAATTTTATTTGCTCTTTCTCCGTTTCACTATTGCAGTGCATTAACTTCACGCCAGACATTCGCTGCGGCAGAGAGCTGCACACTCTATTTTCTCCTTCCCTACACATCGACCTTCTTACATCATTCAAATTGTAAAAAAATAATATTTTACTCCCGGCACAGCCTGCTCGTAGCAATTACGTTTAATAGGGATGCAGTGGAAAACAAGTGAGTGGAGCCATTAGAGAAAAACAGATTTGAGGTTTTCTTTGTTTATTTCAAGTGCAACAAAAAAAATTTACTCCAGCGAGTTATTACTTTCAACTTTAATACAAGTCTGGTCAAAAAAGTCTACTTTTTTCGAGGGGAAAAGTGTCTTCAGACAACACTAAAAAGTATATGCCTATGATTTTACTCCTCACAGATCAGTCGCGCATTCATTACTTTCATTAACTAGTACTAAAATTAAACGAGGCATAGTAAACTAGGGACGGAAAACCACGGCAGGCAAAGTCTGTTCTCAATAGTTGGCGTAGCGAAGAAAACCGATCACCACAAAAAACTTGTTGAAAACCAGAGTGACGCGGTAAAAGTGCTCAAGGAGAATAAATATTTTGGAGCGTGCTGATGGGCATACTATTTTCTTACTGAAAGCGGAAACACACTAATAATATTTTTTTACCGTCAACTTCCGTTACACTGAACTCATTTATACGAACTGACAAGGGAGCACTAGCAGTTGTGATTGTGAGGAAAATGGATAATTAGTGAAAAAGGAAGAAGGGAGGAGTGCTGTGTCGAGTTATTTTTTGTTGGGCTGCTTCCCTTCATGCTACCTGATAAACAGTGATAATAATCATCATTATAAGTGAAAGTTTTTTTTTCTTGATAATTTTCTTTCCACAGATTGTTTCCCTAGAGAAGGCCGTCTCTGAGAGCTGGGATGGAGGATGGGGCGCGGAAAGAGTAAAGTGTCATATTAGGAGAAAAAAAATGGGAAAGGAGATGAGATAGTCATTAAGGACAAGATACGCTGAGGGATGTAGGGGAAAAGTGGTTTGATTTCTGTTGCGACATAGAGAAAAAAAATAGTACTCGTGAAAATAGAGTTTGGCTAGTAAGAATGGATTTGGATAGTATTATCGACGCTGGAGAGGAGAATCCAAGTCACACTAGCACAATGTCAACGGAAGTAACGACTCCAGAGACGTTCATTGATATGACAGATGCCTCGCTCCTAACCTTCAATGAGTCCTCTGAAATGAGCGAACTGATTTCGATCTCACCAGATATAACCACTTTCATTCCTATCAATACGACTGGCTTGGCTCCGACGCCTCTTCCACCGGTAAGTCCTTATAGGAAGTGAAAAAGCTAATCTTAAAAAATATATGTAGGTATAGCAGAGTATTTCCTTGTAAATATGACTTAATCAAGTATAAACTTCATTTCCTTTCTTACATTTTAACAGTCGATATCTATTTCACTGTGCACACAGAGGGTAAATCCCCTAGTAGAGAAAACATTGTCCTGTCATTCCATTTATTATCGTAGTTTGTCCATTTCCACTGGGAAACAAAGTAAAAAGGGATATTGCCTAAGCTATTTACTTGGAATATTTTAGTGGCTGATAAACGAGCGAGAATGTAACCTGGAAAAAAAGTTTCCACATAAAAAATGGGAATCGATAAAGCAACCTTCACGAAAAATAAGTTGTCTAGGGAGAGCTAGGTCGCGAAAAATTTAAATGAACTGAGAGCAATCCTTCGGATGACCTATTGCATACTTACTTTATTAGCTTTCCAAGCAATAAATCTTAAATTTAGGGAGCTTTCCTTTTTTTACGAACTGACATTTGCAATAAAGGAATTAATAAAAAAAATGAGCTCTGCGCGTATGTTTTCGATTTCAGTATAGAAACCTGAGCGTGTTGTACACTGTGAGCGAGGCGGTGGTCTCGCTCCTCGCAATTTTTGGAAATGCTTTGGTCGTGTACATCTTCTGCAAGAATCGGAGTCTTCGCAGATATAGGAACTATTATATCGTTGCGCTGGCCATTGCGGACTTCCTTGTGGGGATGTTGGGCATACCGTTTGCAATTTTGGCAAGTATTGGTCTCCCCAGAAATCTGTACGGATGTCTGTTCACTGTCTCCATCCTCATTGTTCTGTGCACTGTCTCCATCCTTTGTCTTGTGGCGGTGTCCATAGATCGGTACGCTACTGGAAAAAACATTTGCATTGCCGTTGGCGTGGCAAATGTGACTTGAATAATGTATGAAGTATTTAACATGAATTTATGCTCATTAATTCCCGTATTACTATTGCACTCTAGGTACTGGGCAACAACCAATCCATTCGCGTACTACAGGAATATGACCACAACAACGGCAGTCAGTAAGTATACAGCAGAATTTTGCCTTTTGTTTTTCCCCTTTTTAGAATAAGAATTGGGCTTCGCGTGAAATCATTTTCTTATTTTTCTTAAGTTTGTCGCTGCTGTTTTTAGCCTTTCAATTAATTTGTTCATTGCAGCACTCCAAAGCTCAAAGTGAACTTTGTTCCCCTTTTGTAAACAGAAATGAGTGAGAAGTTGTTGAAGAAAAGGCATAAACAAAGAAGCAAATGCAATTTACCAAATTGAATGGGAATGTCCTGTTGAAATAAATGCAATATATTCGCGCGGAGAGGGGTCCCTAGAAAAAAAACAAATTATGCGAAAAGAAACTTTTCCATTTTCAAAATATCCCACTTTTCACTCTCTCGACAGTCAACAAATGATACTTCTCTCAGAAGGAGAAAAGAAAACTTGTTGAAGTCGCATTTGTTTTCACACTTGCAAATGATTCACTTTCTAAAGCTACATCACTTCAACAAAACGGCTCCCATCCCGTCAGCTTTTGCTGACGTAAAACTCGTCTTCAGCGCAAAGAATAAAACTGGACTGCTTTTGTTAAGGTCAAGCTGGCCAAATCGTTCGTGGTTCCGAGCCAAGAAAGCTGCTCACCTCGGATTACGTAAGCATTTTGTGTCACTATAGTACAAAAAATGCGATACAAAAACCGGTGCCGGAAGGTACGACCGTTTTTTTTAATATTATTTTCCAAGAAAAAGAAAAAAGAACTGAACACGTAAATCCATAAAGTACTCTAAATGCAACGTTCCAGAAAGTTTGCAGAAGAGCTACTTATAACGCAGTTACAAGCGGATTGGCTGATACGAACTTGTTTACTTTTACTCGTATATAGTGAAACGCCACCATATACAAGTGTCATCCCAGTTCAAGTTCAGCTTCCATCCTTGTTTACACTCTTTCTAATAATGTCACGCTACATTAAAACGACAGTAATGGGGGATTGTAGGTGGCTCTAAAACTCGAATAACATTTTTTCCTTAAAAGTCTTTGCACGTCTTTCAGCACAGCTTCAATCATTACCCTGAAATCCTTTTAGCTAATAATTCTTGCACTCTTCTTTTTAAAATCTTCTAAATTTTCTTTCAAGGATAAGAGCTTGAAAATGGTCCGTTCATTTTACCCTAAGCCCTAATTTTCATTTGAGGCCGTACTAATTTTTTTTACAAATTTAATTGCATCAAGATTTTCATGGGTCAGGTGAAATGGCAGGAGTGCAGCATAAAAAGCATATTCCTTGATTTTAACATAGGTAATCTGAGATGTGTGTAGATGTGACAGTCCGCATTGAAGCGGTAGGAGAACGTTCTGCAAATAATTTGAGTCTGGAGAAATCCGCTGTGCTACTGCAAGATAAAAATTGTTGAGCTCTTCCATTTTACGCATTC
>JAHZND010000559.1:0-22987 GCA_027744115.1 Acrocyrtus sp. NNG-2020 | reverse complement strand
GTGCTGGGCTCATTCCTTCCCTGGCTCTTCTCCGTTGTTCCTTGAGAAGAGCCGATCTACTGAGGAATGCATGTGTGTAATTTGAATTTGCTACGAAAAATTTTTGCAGAGAGAGAGAGCGAGTGGAAAATATGATTTTTTTAGTGGAGGGCAGAGCCGTTTGCCAAAGTACACTGGGAAAAGTAGTTACTTCCCGGGTACGCGGAATAAAGTGACAAGGAATAATAATATGTTGGTGTGTGATCTGGTGTTGCGGCGGTTTGCTCGGAGGAGAAAAAAAAACGTCATTAAAATTGGGACTGCAGCGCGACAGAAACTAGCGCTAAAAGACGCTAAAATGCTTAATGGGGTATATGGCGATGGCGATGTAGAATCACTGCCTTCGTTCAAGGAGACTTCAAACAAGAAAAGGAAGTCTTTTTAAGTAGTAGCGAGAAATCTAGTGAGGAGTCTATGCGGAGAAAATTTCCGTTTTGTAGCGTGTAACGAGCTCTCGTCATATTTTTAGAGACACTTCATTGGAATGATGCATTTTTGAAAATCGATGGGATAGCATCTCATTAAATGGAAACGAAGAAAGTGTCTAGCAGACTGTGAAAAATTTTTGAAAAAAAAATTTAAAGGAGAAAAGTGAGACACTTCATTGGAATGATGCATTTTTGAAAATCGATGGGATAGCATCTCATTAAATGGAAACGAAGAAAGTGTCTAGCAGACTGTGAAAAATTTTTGAAAAAAAATTTAAAGGAGAAAAGAAGTATGCATGCCTTTGCTGTACCCTTGAGTGAACCTTTAGCAGTTTTGTGATGAAGAATGAACTTTTCATAACTACGCAAAAAAATGTGGCTGGAGTATGCATAGGTACCTAAAAAATTTCATTTTAGCTTTTCATCTGCCTTTCTCAACCTACAAATTTTTAGTCACCGCATTGACTCATTTTGCATGGCGAAAACCAGTACCTGCAAGTTTTCACATGGTGGCCGAGGGCAAAATCCGATAATCCTTTGTTAATGTTGTAGATTCCAGGAAAAATTGTTGTTCTCCGAAATGGCTCCAAGCAGTGTCAGGAACACTAGTCTAATTTGCTTGACAAAGAACTAGCAACACTATCAAATTGCGTACATTCCTGTTTGCGAATGCGATCTACATTATATTCACTTTGTAAGAAGTTGTTTGACTAGAGAATAAATTGGGGTGTAGCTTTCCCGTTTGCAAAGTGCTTTTGATGAAAATGATAAAAATTCTGAGAAAAGAGTACTTTACGGGTTTTGTGCAAAAGCGATTGTTACGTTTTTATGAGTAAATGCGCAATTTCGTGGATGCGCAACTCAAAATTTTAATTGCACTTTCACCATCAGTGATTTATCTTGTATGGCTTCAGCCAAAAAATACGTATTTCATCTGATGGTGCATTCAGTGAAGTGGAAGCTATGCTAAATGGTACTTAAAATTCGAGAGCAGTTTCCGCAATCACAGATATAGACTAGACAAAATGTGAAATTACGTTAGTTTGCCGTCAGTCATAACCAGATGAGCTGCCATAATCCAGCTCGCCCTGCAGAGATGATCTGCACGTGCCAGCTGGTGAGTTGTGATGCATAAATGAATAAATAAAATTTTACCCCGGGGAAAGGAACGAGGAAGCGCTTTCATATGTAATCACATTCATTTACAATTCTGGAAGAGGAAAGTCAAAGTACTCTGCTCTTCCTTGAACAATGCGAGATCTCTCCAGTTCTCCTCAATTTTTTTCCTTGTTTGGCATCAGAAATGCCAGCGCATCATCTAAAATTACTGCACATTTCTGCTAATTACTATACGTTAAGTCGATAATACGTTTGGAATTGCTGTCATCATCATTTGCATGATGATCAGCAATAACCGAGCAATTTTTTTGGAATGCGGCATATTTGGAAGGCGGAGTCCACTATTCCAAGAAAATCGGCACTAGCACGGAAATGAACTGAGCATTGAATGAAAGGGAATTACGGCGTAGTTAGGTATACTTCCATTAATGAGTTCATTTTTCCATGCTGTCTTCCATCAAAAGCAACTTACGCTTGTGTAAACATTGTGAGAAGAAAAGTTGTAATAAAAATGTATTTTTTCCAAAATGAAAGTTCTCTAAGATAAGAAATCATCAAAGGAAATAAAAATTATTAGGGCAATAGACATACGAAAAAAGGCAGTCAACCTTTATCAAAAAACATTTATTCTAGGAATATGGATTTTTAATTCCTTTCCCGCTTCCTGCTGCCTCTGCCAGTCCCATCGTGATAATATAAATGATTTAGATATATTCATTGAATTCCATCATTTACTGGAATTTTAGTGGAATGGGGTACACTTATCCACTCCACTTGGTCTGCTCCCTCCCACCCACGCACGCAAGCTGAAATAAAACTCATTTGCTCACGAATGAAGAAGGCAGCGGAAGGAAGCGGAATGAAGCGGAGGCAACTAGACTGAGGAAAACTGACAATAGCCGCAATTTTTTCTGTATGAAAAATCTTCTCATCATAATCATTTAGGCTGCATTTTCTCTCTCTCTCTCCGTCTCGCCTTCATATTTTGCAGATGCGAAACTTTCCAGAAGTAAATATGCATTTGGAACTTCTCAGAGTAGAAAAGTTATAGTTTATTGTAGTAGGAAAGCGATGATGATAATTGCTTTATTCACTCGGGAGAACGGGAATAGATAAAGTCAGACGGTTTCAATCTTTCTATTTATCTCAATTACATCTTACGATAAGCAATTCGATTACGCCCAGTCTATACGCGAATATTTAAGATATATGGAATGCATATTATTTTTGTAGTTTTGGCAGTGGAAACCATAGCCAGCAGAAAATTTCAGTTTTGGAATGGTAGCAAAAGATATGCTCCTGCGATTGTCAAAAGGATGTGTTTGCTCAATTTATGTATATTAATGCACGATAAGGTAAGCTTTAGAAGACAGCAACCAACTGTGAAATAGCTTGAATTGCTGTACAAGTAACTTTCAATTTGCCGACTCTGTGTTCTCTGCCATGTACTTTGCTTACAAGTACAGAAAACTCACTTTTTGTATGGGAAAAGGCAAGGAGTGGAAAATCAATATTAAAGTCTAACCATCCCAGCGGTGCCGGTGCCAGCTTTCTACGGTCATTGAATCACGTATACAATTATGTAACTGGGATCACTTTCCTGTCTTCAGTGCCCAATGCGTACCTACATGTTTTCAATCAGGCTGAAGTGTGTTCATGTTATGATGAGGACATTCAGTGCCTGTACAGAATGTTGAGGACACTTTCCTCTATTTGCATTTATGTATCGAAATCAAATAGGAGAAGTAGTGTAGAGAAGGGAATATGCATTAAATAATTTTTGAACAAAATTCCACCAGAAAATTGTCCCTGAAGGCCTGAACGGAAACGCAATTTGGTGTAGCGACCAATTAACTTTTAGAATGAATGGCGACTGTCTCTCAGTTAAACGATTTCTTTCCAATCTCCGACACGTGGGAGGATTTTCATTTATTGCCGAGCTATTTTTGTTCATTGACTAACTCCCCGGAAAATGCGTACCTAATAATGGCCATGACTTTATGGTTGGCAAACTATGAGATGGAGAATGGAGTTCAAAGAAGGTACGGGAAACAAGAAGAAAGCCGTCTCCATCAGATCTGTTACATCAGCAGATGTCAACATCAGACCATCCATCTCGTTTCAACACAAAAAGAAGACACTGAGACAAGGACATCGCAGGTGCAGCGAAAATATCGGCAAAATGGTAGGCGCTACAGGATTTCGGGGACTGTTTCTTATTGATTGTGTACTAGAGACAGGCCGCCGTTGATGGAGCTTTATCCAGAAATGTTTACAACAAAGTTTAGTCGACATCTTTCAGGATAAATCTATTAAGAGCCGTCAACTGTGAACATTGATAGGATTCTATTTACTATATTTTTAGTAGGATCTGACGCAAAAGGAAATAAAATTGGTTGACAATAAATGAAAAGTAGAAAGGAAGATGAAAGACTTCGCTCCATCATTTAAGTGCATTGTAATACTGGGGAAAAAAGTTTGAGCAAGAGTATGACTGGGAAGGCATCTCTTCCTTCAAAGAGCGGGGCGTTTCTTAAGAAAAATCCTCTAATCATTTTTGTGGGAAGAGGAGCTGCCGAGATGAATTCACATTTCTCGTGAGAGGAGAATGGGAGGGAGATACGTACACTTCGGAAACAGAAGTTGGAGCAAGGTCCCTTCAGTGACATGTATTAAGTATGTGGGACAGGAATAAAGAATGAAATGAGAGCAAACTTAAAAAGAGTCTGATGTGAGTAGTTTTTTAATCTCTCCTATAAATATGCATGAACTGTACTGAGAAATAGGGAAAAGTTAGCGTACCTGCAGCGGCAGAGCCATAGCCTTTGGAGATATAACTTCCTGCGGCTTCCCCAAATTTCTTGCCAACCTTTCACCTTCCATCTTTTCAATTTTCCTTTTCCCATTCTCCCAAGCCTTTTTTCAGGGAGAATGAAAGCCTCAATAATGCAAATGGGAGAAATAAAATTTGAAAGGATGTCCACAGGGACGCCACTTTTCACATTTCGTACAGAGTGAAAAAATAGATCGGCTATAGAAGGAAGTGCTCCACAAAAGTTGTCTTGTTTAAGAAATACGAGTAACAAAAGAGGGACTAAAAGAGTGATAGAAATGGAGCATTTTTAAATCATCCTATATATGGAAGAGAAAGTCACCTCGAAAATGGAACATGGAAATTTACTCGGGAAAAAAATCTCGTCGATATATTTTTTTCCCAAGACCTAGTTTCATATTTTTTGCAATGTTATTTCGCAATTTCTACCCCTTCCATGCCTTTACTTAAATACTTTTTTAATAGCTACAGTACACAAGTATGTATTCCTGGGAAGGGTTTTATTTTTTGCAATTTTGAAATTGACTCGGTCTCCAGTGAGTGATGGAGTGCTAGTGACAATTTTTTGCGAGCTAGCTTTTTGGTCTCCTCCTCCTCCACCACATCATACACTTTTCCGTCTGTGGTTTAGAAAAGTACTCGACATTAAATTATGTGGATACATTTTTGGGAGTGGGAGCTGTGTGCGTGAGCTGTCAACTACATGTCTTCCCATCTCCTCATGACTGGGAATGAGGTGCCCGATTGTGCGACTAGAAATCACCAGCCTTGCTGTGCGAGCGTAATGACTAGTATTCAGCCGCACAGCAGTATCGCACTTTCACCAAGAGAGCTTTTCACATCACTCAAACTCGCGAAAAGTTTAGTGTGGTTGTCAAACCGCCACTACTACACGGGAAATAGGCATTTCCTTCTCGCTAAAATTTCATTTTTGCGGATTTATGACCATCTGGATTCTGATATAGTTGCAAAGGTTTTTAAAAAAAAAAGTTTTTTTTTACTTTTCCACTGAAAAACCGTTCGGCAATGAGTGCATGTCTATACAGTGTGCAACTACGTTTTCCTTTTTTGCGTTATCTTTATTCTGAAAACAAGTCTAATCGGATTTTGGTACGTAAACCACACACCCAGTCATTTGCAGATCTTCACACAGCTCCTCAGAGAGTAAGCCGAGGATGCAATTCCACGCTCACAGTGTGCCTACAAACATTTCTAGAATTACATAATTTCATTATGTACTCATTCTCATAATAATACTCCTTCTTTCTCCCCCTTCACTTCACTACACCCACTTCCTCCCTGAAAATGCTCAAGACTTTTTTCAAAATGGTTTTTCAAGTAAGTAAGTAGAGCTACAGCTACAACTGCTCCTCCACCACTTGACACACATCTCATTTAATCTGTGAGAGCAATAATACAGATTGAATTTTGCTCACTTTCACTCACTCTCTGCCTCTTTCCCTCCGCCCGCACACCACTTCTTTCCTACTTTTTTTACACGAAATTCCTTTTCTCTCAAAAATAGGATTTCTAATCCAAGTCATTTCGTTGCCTCCAACGCTCCTTTTTCTCCTTTTTTTCCTTTCCTTCCCTCCACCAATTGTTTTACTGCTTTGAACATTAAACTTGATAGTATTTCCTTGCTTATTTTCATCTTTTCAAGCTATCTCTGCGTCTCTCGGTAGTCAACATGCATTCCTCCCCTACCACGTTCCCATCAACTTCGTGGATAATTGAGAAGCGAGAGAGAGGAGGGACATTCAAGTGATATCACTAAAGAAATGCGTCCTACAGGAAATATTTTTTGATAGTGTAACCTACATACACAAGTATCCTTGTAAAGCGCACTTTAACGCTTCGTTTTCAGCCTTACTTGTAATAAAACGGAAGTCATCATCATCATCAACATACGGAGTGTCAGATCTAGTGCTTTCTTTTGCACCGCTCACCTCTCCAAACATGCCACAACCACCTCTACATTTACGGCTCCTCTACTCCAGTACCGTTATTGTCATTTCGTCCTCTTTCTCCCGTCTCCATCCAAACTGAGCAGGAGCCTTCTCAGAGAGGGAGAAAAAAAAAGGAAAGTGGGAGATCAGTAATCGTGCTGAAGGACCTTCCTATTTCCCTCCCGCTCACATACTTATATTATCCCAATCTACTTAAACGGCCCTAACATATGATAAGGAGGGAACGAACAACACACCAGCTTATTTCTTTGAGGATCTCATAAAGACGTACGTGAACGTCAAAAATACAGCGCTCTTCTCTCCCTCCCAGAGAAGAACTCATTTCCAGAAGGAAAGGATGATACCGTATAATATTCCGTACCAGTAGCATATTCCCAGCCTCCCTTGGCACCACAGCGATATCACGATATCCTCTATCCATGTCGGTTTTAACGGCTGCATTGTAGTTATCGTTAGTGCAGTGTATTGCTCCGCCAGCAAAACACTATCGCAAACTTATATAGCCCGTTCGCCATATATATTTTTTTAAACTTGCGAGTTTCTTCATCGCCATCGCTTTTCTCTCAACTGGGTTACCCACTTTGGATAGGTGTCTGTGTTGCTGACTCCAAAAAAAGGATAGTACGGAACTCGCCATGCAGTAGAGACGTATAACTGGGCTTAGAGCTTACCGTTTTTTTTTGCTCCCGCTTTTAAAGTTTACATCAGGTAAGAATGAACAGTTAGGGAATCGTCATTGTTATCGTGATCATGATCACCGTATGAAATCTTCGTACTTTTTAACGGCTGCATTGTAGTTATCGTTAGTGCAGTGTATTGCTCCGCCAGCAAAACACTATCGCAAACTTATATAGCCCGTTCGCCATATATATTTTTTAAAAACTTGCGAGCTTCTTCATCGCTATCGCTTTTCTCTCAACTGGGTTACCCACTTTGGATAGGTGTCTGTGATGCTGACTCCAAAAAAGGATAGTACGGAACTCGCCATGCAGTAGAAACATAAGCTTGCCGTTTTTTTGCTCCCGCTTTTAAAGTTTACATCAGGTAAGAATGAACAGTTAGGGAATCGTCATTGTTATCGTGATCATGATCACCGTATGAAATCTTCGTACCTGAGGACCACTCACAGCGAAAATTGAATGGTTCATTATGTTGGTCACGCCAAGTCTAAACATTGTAAATGAAATTAGACGGTTGGGTACGGGAACGGCGATACGGCCCAGTATGCATAATATAAAATTGTGTGATACGGCGCAAGGTACTTTTCTCTGCCACTCATAGTCTCATAGTCAGTCTTTTTTTCCTGAGAGCAGAAGGTTTCCAGCTCAAGAACATCAACTGGAGGCAGTAACCGTTAGAATCGTAACAGTTTCTGTTTATGCTCGAAATGTTTACGAAATTCATGATGGAAAAAGTCAACTTTTCCCAAGGAGTCCTTTTTTCCTGTGTTCCGCGAGAGACGAAACAGTTGGACTTAATAGTTTACTGAGGAATGTTCCTAAAGCACATTAGTAAGTTTTTTTTTCGGTACACTACTCCTTGGAAAAAAAAGTGAGGAGAAAACTGTAGAACAAAACAATCTTCACGGTCACACGGTACAGACTTGATGGAGGGCGTAATGTATTGCTGGTCTTAGCACACTGCCTCTCTTTTTTTGGTCCTTGTGCTACCTCCTCCTTCAACTTCACCGGAGTTTGGGATTCTCGAAACATAAACCAACTGGAAAATTATAAAAATGTACCTATTTCGGATTCCCTGTTTTTGTTGCTACAAATCCACAATCCTGCGTGGCTGAATTCAATCCTTATTTATTTGCGTGGAAGCTCCGCAAGCACTTTTAATAAAGGATGGTGTTGGTTTTAAAAGTGAAATCCCATTGCATTATTTCTACTCTGGAGAGTTTACGAATACAAATTAGAACAAATTTTGAAAGTACAGAGGAATTTGGAATGTGCACACCACACTCCCTTCTTTTTTACCCTGTAAACTATTTATACCTTATTTGGCATGGCAGAGAAGTACGCAGAGTAAAAGAAGAGAAGAGAGGATAAGCAGCCTACAAACGAAAAAGCTGTGGGTGGGTGAGCACAGACGAAAAAAACGAGGAATGATAATGACACCAGTTTTTTTCTATTACGTGTTGGCCTCTTTTTTTCGAAAAACTTGTCTAGCTTTAGTCTAGCGGTCCCGGTTATTTTTTTCACAAAGGGAAAACTCAAGACTCGGGGAAAAGAGGATGAGAAGTTGAGCGAGAATTTGAGAAGACAGACGTGCCCAATTTCATTTCGCATCTTTTGCTCATGCCCTGATGCTAATTATAATCTGAATGAGATAATATACTGTATTCACGTAACATGTTTTTTCGCTTTCCTCTTTGAAAGCGAACCTTTTTTTTGCCGAGGTACGAATATGCCAGCTGCAAAAAAAAGAAGAAGAGGCAGTAAGTAGCTCGGAAATATATTTTTTTTCTGGAGATGCTGCTGTGCTCTTATATAGCAAAAGACTTTTCCAGAAGAGATGTTTACATTTCGTGAAGAGAAAAAAAGGAGCTGGAAAGTGCCATAATCAGTGTTATAGTGGGAGTGCCATATTAAAATAATGTGTTTGTATTTAGTAACGACGCGTAGGTAGCGTGTGCCGTAAATATGTACAAACAGAAGGGTCATTTGCAAGTCAAAATAATATTTTAAGTGTTTATATGTTCTCACACTACTAACTCTTTTTCTCTCTTTGTAAACAGTTGCAAAAATACAGTGCTGCATGCATTCATTTCCGAGAGCTAATAACGTATGTGTGTTCTCGCTTTTTTCTTTTTGATTACTTTTCAAAGAGAAGAAACAAGTGAAAGGAAGGAAGGAAACAAAAGAGAGAAAAAAAAAGTTACGGAGGCAGAAGAGAGAGAGAGAGAGAAAGAAATATGGAAAATTATGGAAAATAACACCCGTGCCTTGTTTGCTCCTTTTAGATTAGCTTCTCTGTGCTGCTGCCCGCTCTCCACTTTTGTTTATTGTTTTGTAATTTACGATTATTACTTCAAGTGTGCTAACTAACAAGGCTTGAACTTTTTTTTACCAGCCGTCATTCCTTTGTCCCTTCTTTTTTTGCTGGCTCGTTTTTTTTCTTTGCTAGCACAGAAAATGGGGAAAATGGATAACCTAGTACAGTCCTGGATATATGTATGCACGGGAAAGGAAGAGAAGAATTTATTTTTAAATTCTTTCACTCAGATTTTTATAAGCCTGTCTTTTGCCCTTTTGCCAAGCCGAAAGTCTTAGTAGAAAAAAAAGGAGGGATAGGAGTAGGAGCAGGAGTGAGCATTCGTTGGCTCCATCACTATTTATTATGTTATGGTATGGTAGGGAATATGTGACTGTGATGTACAAGAAATGTGGCATAGAACAAATTCTGGCACCAGTGCAACTTCCTCTACCATTCAGGAAGCAAAACTTTTGTAAAAAGTCTGTATCCAGCAGTGCAAGCAAGTGGTGAAAGAGTAAGTATAAAGGTCCCGTTTTTCCCTTTGGAAGGACGGAAAATTGTAGCTTTCCAACACGAAAATAGCACTGCCGCCCATATTATCCTTTTCATCTTTATAGCACTGACCCTTTACGGAGGGGCATGTGCATCCTTATGTAAAATGCTTTTATTCAATGCATGCAGCAATTACAGTATTTTTAGGAGGCAAAATGGGACCGAAATTGTGGCATAATTTCTTTGGGGGCGTATTATGCATAACTTCCTATATAAGAATGTATTTTTATTGCATAATAGATTACCGCTTTTTTTGTTTATACTCCGAGCTAGATTGGCAAGCAAAAGCTCCCAAAAATAACACATTCAAAAAGGGTGACGTTTACTGTAGTGACCTATTTGCTCCTGGAGCTACTGCCTCGAAATAAAAAACTCCAGTCCAGTCACTAGTCACTAGTCACCATGAAAAAAAATATTGCCTCAGTGGATAGCACCACACAAATAATGTTGACTGCACACACACAGCAGTGGCTGATGATGACTTGATAAGTGTTCCGCAGCATCCTGCACATACTCTCAAACTTTTTCAGGACTATCTTCCTATTTATCGATGAACTCTTTTGTTTGGGGTAGGTGGATCGATCAAAAGAGAGAAAAAAATCACGTTTTGAATACCCCCGCCGTAAACGTTAAATGAAGGACAGCTGCCTCATAGATAGAGCTCACGCTAACCTTGCAGATAACTGCGTACATGCATATTAACGTAAAGTCTACTAATTTAGCCTTTTCCCTTGCAGCATGACGAACTCCAGCTCCAGGATATCTCCACTGACTGGAGAGATGAGCTAACGTGTAATATGCAAACGAAGAGAGTGCTACTCCTCTATGATCATTTCAGCACTCATTTAGACCCGTTATTCTCATTATTAAGTGAAGTAATAAAAGCCAGTCGTTGTATTTTGTATTCTAGCATAGTAGCTGACTTCACAATGAAAGCCTATTCCATCTTTTCGTCCCGGTCTGCGGATCGAGAAGATAAAGTGGAGAGAGAGAGGAAAAACTGTAAAATAAATTCCTCTGTTCTTTTGTATGAAACTTATACATTTTCCGTGAATGAAATTGTCGTTTCCAAAATGTGCAAACAGCTCATATAAAGAAATGTACTCTCACATTCCATAAAATGCATAATATTAGAGAGTGCCAGTATCATTGAATGCGACACTTGGGATCAATCGCCCCCTAAATAGAGAGATACTAAGCAGGGGCCAAAGCCATTTCTCTTTTCATATGACGCTACCTACCTATCTCCTCTTTATTGTTACGTTTCCCATCCAAAAGAAAATATATTTTTGAGAGGGTTAAAAAAACTGGAAAAGTTTTTCGTGAAAATTCGCAACTTCCTTCCATTATGTCTACTTTTTTAAACCATATGTGCAAAAATGGCACACCTTCACAATAAAAAAAACTTTTGAAGGAGGTACCTGAAGTGTACATATTGATATACTGAATGCGAGAGAGTTTTCGAAGAATCCTCGGAAAAAGGGAAGTTATAGCTGACAATAGGATCACAATCGTAATAAAATGAATGTTTGTTTAACTCCGTTATTTATATTGAAAAAGATAGAAAAGGAGTGGAGTAGGTAAAGTAAGTACGTATCGTACATTTCCCCGAAAACTTTTCACAGATTGCCCTTAGCACAACAAGCCAGATGGTACGGAGGCTATAGGTACTACTAGCCACTAGGCAAACGCCAAAAAATATCTAAGCATATTGGTGGAAATTCAATTCTGGTTTTGGTTGTCCCTCACTGGAAACATGAAAAACATTATTCAAGTTGAGTGCGTGCCTTCTCCTCGCAGTGACTTTTGGAGTGGAGGCGTGGACAGACGATAGACCTTGGGGTTTTGCTGTTACCTCCCAAGGATGAGGTAGGAGTACACACGTGAGCCCAAATCAATAACGGAATCTCCACACTGTACACAATTGAACTTGGGGATGCTTGGGTATTTAGCGAGTGTGCTTTCTATGCAAGTGAAATTCCAGTTTTTCTAGTCCCATAACACACATTAGATTTTTGAGTGCTTTTGATGTCATGTCCAATATAGAAGCCCTGGAGAAGTTGCGGTGCAGTCCTCAAAAAAACCTATTCATTTTGCAGTGTGTACTTCTAAGGTATAGTGCACTGGCATGGCATTTCCCATCATTTCCTTTTTTCCTACTTTCTTCGTCAATCTCTCATCTTTCAGAGAAGATTGGGAAAAAGTAGGAACTTGCTGTTTTCTTTGGCCAACTTTTGCAATTCAGCCACCCTGCCCCAACACTCTACCCTTCAATTTCATTTTTGGTCACAACAACAGAAGGAAATATGTTCCAGTGGAAGCACTCTCCTATAAGTAGGAAATGTAAAAGATCATTTCACTCGTTCCATTCAGGTTCAGTAACGCCAGGAGAGTAGGTCGGCTACCGGCTTTGATCGATGGCGAGTAGGTACTGGGCATGCATGCACGGGTGGATTATATTGGTCATGGTTCCTTTACTACTTTCACTAAAAGGGAAGGGAAAAAAAAGTTTCCCGACTGGATTTGAAGTGAAATGGCACCAATCTCAAGAAAGGAATAAAAAAAGGAACTGGGAGTACTTCGCAATAAAATATATGTATTTGTGTTGTGAGTGGGCGTGCCCAGATAAATTATACTTATCGATTCGTCATTCTCGTTTTAACGAGTAAGAGTGCAGCCCAACAAAATAGAATCCTCAGCGAATGTCACAAATCCAGCGAAACCCCAGCACAAAGCATATTTACATGCATGAGCGACCATCTAAGACATCAAATGCCCGTCATAATACTTCAAAAATGTTGATAGGGTAAAATCGATATAAAACTTTTCTATACAGTCCACTTGACTTCACGCACTTTCTTATCGCATTCTTAATGTATAGTTTATTGATCGTATTATCTTTCATCATCTCTCTTATGTAATATTCAGCGGCTGTCTCCGCTCCATCTCCGCTTCTCCCTGGAGCTCCAGCTCCAGCCGAAAATATATATATTTTCGGAAGGCTGGTATAGCGGTGTGAAACTCATGTCAGAACGGTGCCCACGCATAGCAGTAGGCATATTCTTGGTGGAATGTCATGTGTCACTCAGCTCCTTGTGTGAAGTCAAGTCAGTGGAAGGAGAAAGAAGGATAGGAAAAATATTTTCCAGCTATGCAAAGCCCTTATCACTCAAGATTTTCTGTTATTTGAAGATAGTCTAGTCATGACTCCTTAGCACTACGGCCGCAGCAGCTCTTCCTTCTTTCTTTGCAGAGGCACACAAGATTATGGTAAAGATGTTCTATCTTGTCATCCCCATTCTATATTTGCGAATTTCGAGAGATTCCTGAATAAATGCATATAAACTACACTGTAAAAATATATACACGCAGCTTCATGAATGATTACGACTACCATTTTCCATTTCTGTGATCTTTCTCTGTCGCTCTATCCTCTTTACTTCCCGTAACCTAAGCTTTTACTATTTATGTATTTAGTTCAGTTCACAGCCAGAATCAGTAGAAACTTTTGCGGGAACTTTTTTTTATGCCGGAGTTTCATAATGCTAACGGAGAAAAAGCAGAAAATATCATGAGGAAAACAAAGTTGGTCATAAAAAAGGAATTTTCTCCACTGTTGGCTCTCCTCATACCGCCAACGTTCCAACTTTATATATATTTTTGTAGAAAATCTTGTTACATATTGTTCAAAAATGTCTGAAAACAGAGCAAGCATAAACTGCAGGAGTGAGAGTGGGGTACTGCTATATATAATTTTTTTCAGGGAGGAAAAGCATTTCCTCCACAGTCTTTGCTGCTACGCTTCCTCATCCTTCACTTAAATTTTATTTCTTGGCTTAGTTTTTTTTCGTTTCATTCACTCTATCTCTCTCTCGCCGGCTGCTTTAAAGGGTGGTTAACTTTTTTTTCCCTGTACTCTTTTATTCCGAAACATGCCACATATAGGGAAGAGACAGGAATCCACATAGGGCGACAGAAAAAAATAAGATGGGCCTGTGCTCCTCGCCATTTCGAAGCATGGAGCTGTTGGCTTTGTTTCCCACGTATCTGTAGCAGGCACATCCCCGTACGTATGTATATGATGACGATGATGATGACAATATAAAAAATCATTCCAATTTCTCTCTCATCCACACATACGAAGAAACTCATACATCAGTCATGGAGGATTGCCTTCTTTTACACGACCTCTCTGTTTGTGTGGATAAGGAGAACCTCAAAAAAATCGACTTTCTCTACGCATATTGGCTCAACTTTGTGTGTCTGGTTGGGCGAGTAAACGAGTAAAAAAGCTTATAGTGATGGAGAGAGGGAGCAAAACTCTCTCACGAAAAACCTTTTTTTTCTTTTCTGTCTTAGTTCCCACTGCCGGGAAAGCGACAGGGCCAGGAAACGCGATAGATCTAGTCAGAAAGATGGAAAATAAGGGACTTAAGTTGGTGACACAAACTGAGCCAAAGTCAAGCATACAATAATAAAAAGCACACACTGTGCGAATACGTAGTAGAGTGTAATAGGCACATGTTTCCAAAAAAAAATAGATGAAAGGGAGGAAAAAACAAGTATCAAGACACTGCATAAAAAGGGATAGCAGAAAGAAGGGAAAAAAGGAAATGGCTGGGTTATTTTTTCTTACTTAAAACTGTCCCACCATTTTCCTCTTTCACTTTTTGACAGAAAGCTCAGAAAAAAAAGTTTTTTTTTCCTTTCATTTTCATACTTGGAAGCGTAGTAGTAGTGGTGAGGAGGAAGAGCGAGAAAAAAAGTCATGAAAATCTATAATACTTATTTAGGTATGAACATACACACGACATGTTATTGTTGGGAAAAAAACATTTTTTTATCCAATGCGAAGCCATCGAGTCACTTTCCATCGGAAACTATTGCATAAAAATGACTGCTTACACAATCTCATGTCACTTTCCACCATACAAGGGAACGTTAGAGGAAAGGCTGCTCAGAAGGAAAGAGTACACAAAAAAAGAGGAAAATTGCTGAGCAGGAAGAAAACGGAAAAGGGGTATATTTGGATAAAAAGAAGTTGGAATAAAGTATTCCATCGCTAACGAAATAGAATGTCACTGGCTCACACAGGCAGCCTGAACCAGAATGGACTCGGAATATAGATGAGATGGCTGGGAGCATATAGGAAAAATAAGTAAACGGTAGAAGGAGAGAACCAATATTATAATCATGATCTACTTTGCTGGAAAAGCTTGAAATTATTTGCTACGTTTTTTGGCTGGTTGTTTGGTTGACTGGCTTTCGGTTTGGCTCTGATTCTTTCCTGTGGAGACGTGTGTATGGAAGCATATGGGAGTGTACCAACTCTGAAGGATCATTTCCTTTGGAGAAAAGGGACACCAACAGGAAGTTGGGCTTTGTTACTGCTACTTTGTAACATTACATTTCACTTGCTTGCATATATATGGATGGAATGGAGGAAGAAATTCAATCTCGCATACATCAAGCTTCACTTGACTTTTAGCCTAATGCAATGCTCTCCAGTGTCGTCACTGGAAAGATTTTGAGAGATGATGAGACAAGGACAGCCAACCTCTTTTTGCTCCTCTGGAGCTCTTCCCACTTTTTTCTAATGTCAACCTATCTATAATAATATCCACTTCGCTTCTTATAACTCCCATTTTGCTCTTCTGTCCGTCTGCTATTTCCTGCCGGGCTTGTCCGCTTCTCATCGCGAGATATGACTTGTGACTTTCTCCTGTTTTAGCATAGACACTTTAGACAGGGACTATAGGGACTGTTCTAGCAAAAAAACTATGTTTTACTGGCATTTTTGAAGTGCTCATATTTTTTTAGTTGATGCGATAAAAGTAGTGAGTGAGTGAGTTTTGCCTTGCGATTTTTTTTCTTAGGGACAGCTTGCAGATAGCAAACAAGTTTGCGACTTCCTGCTGCGAATTTTTGTGTTTTCTTGAAATGATGTTTCCAAAATTATAACTTTCACGCTGTTAAAGCTCTCTGCAAGAGCAAAATCTGTAAATGACATTGGAGTGGGAGAAAAGTGGAGAGAGAAGAAAAGGAGGAGAAACTTTTTTGACACTTTATTCCCAACTTTAACCATTTCGTATTATTTCTCTGCACATTTGAAAGAAAAAAAAAATCTTTAAAAAAACTGGGATAAACTGCATTTCCTAATTGTTTTCCAGACTAGCTTTCTCCCGCTTCCACTCTGTTTCCTAATGACATAATAAAATCATTTCTATTTGAATATATTTTTAACTTTTCTCCAAGGTTGAAAAATATGTGGAGGATAGGAAAAGCAAAGGCAATTCCAAATGGATTCACTGTCGAGTCATTATATATATTTTCTCAAGTCGAGGAAACATCTTTTAGGTAGGGTCTGACCGTGATAGTTAGTTAAACAGCTTCACAGCGGTAGTGAAAGGGGGAAAACTCCGTCGAGATTATAAACTGTAAAGTAGAGCTAGCAAAAATGCAGATGTAATTTAGATCCAAATTCATACATCAAATTAGCAAGGACAAATATATTTCATTTAAGATTCAACAGCAGTTGATTATGCATACACCACGAAGACGGAAATGCGGAGAAAGCTGTAGGGATCCTTTCTCTCCAGCAGATTCTTTTATTGTTGTAGTACAAGAGTATAAACAAGCAAGCAAATAAATTACAGTGAAAGAAGGGGAAAGGAGAAAAAAAATTAAAAGAGTCTGCATTATTTAGTTTCATTATGTTTGGGACTCTCGGCGAATAGACGGAGCGACTTTTTTTTGTAAGAAAAAATATAGCATATCCCTCCTTAGGTAAACTCTCGGAGTCCCTCATGAAGTATTTTTTGTCAACATTCCTATTCCCCTGTTTCCTCCTTTGATTGCATCGCATCACATCGTCAACGAGAATTTTTGAGAGTGAACTGCATACTGATGATTTTTGCTATGTTGGAGTAAAGCTCTTTTCAGTAAAATATATAAAAAAAATTCTTCGTTTTCTTTCACTAAGTCAGCTTACATTAATCAGCTTCTTGGTATGTTCACCCTGTTGGCTTTTTTCCCTTTTTTCCCATCTACAATCTTTTCTCTCCATTCATGTAAAAGTTCCCTTGAAAAAAAACTTTAAATACATGTAAATCTGACTAACAGTTGTTCTGCTTTTTCCTTGATCCTTTTCAAAGTGGTTTTTATAGGGAAGGAAAAAAAAGGCTGTTTTTATAATGTGATGTTTGTTTACAAGCATATGAGCTTTCACTTTGAAAATGGGAATCACGAGTAGGTACATATTGCAGCATTTTATAAAAGCTTGCTTCCGAATAATGCATAATTTATATAAACATGCGCTTTCTATCCGCTTTCGTCAAATATCTCTTAAGCAATACAGGATAAATAAAATACTTGACGGATAACATAATTTTTTTTTAAAAAAAAGCTCTATCTGAAAGTTGCATACACAACTTTATTTTTAGTAAGGTAAAAGGATATACCTATATAAAGCATAAAGTTTGTATAGTTGAGTGGGTAGAAAACATATTTTTTTGTTCCCGTTTGGCAACCCCACAAAAAGGTGATAATGTCCTATTGCGTGCTATGTAGCTATAAGAGCCACAGACGGAGACGTGTAATTCAACATGAGACAGAAAATAGAAAATAAGTACCTAGTTGCATACACAATGTTTGCAAAAAAAATGGCAGCTGTTTGGAGATATATTTTTACAAAAAGAAAAATTCTACATATTTTAGTCGTCAGTGGTTATTTTGTGCTAGGGACGAGAGTAGTGAGCGGCAACACACACGCCTTGATTAACAACACGTGCTATTTTATTACATCACCTGACGGGAAAATGAAACGTTCAAAGCCTTCAATGTCAAATAAAGGGGACAGCGGAGGAGATGTGTATGGCAGTCGGTAAAAATCATAATGATTAAGTAGGCAGAGTAGCTAGCCGTGCTTGGACAGCACTTTGATAGGCATATGATTACAGGTTTTGGTCTGATAGTTGTTTGGAGATATATTTTTACAAAAAGAAAAATTCTACATATTTTAGTCGTCGGTGGTTATTTTGTGCTAGGGACGAAAGTAGTGAGCGGCAACATACACGCCTTGATTAACAACACGTGCTATTTTATTACATCACCGGACGGGAAAATGAAGCGTTCAAAGCCTTCAATGTCAAATAAAGGGGACAGCGGAGGAGCTGTGTATGGCAGTCGGTAAAAATCATAATGATTAAGTAGGCAGAGTAGCTAGCCGTGCTTGGACAGCACTTTGATAGGCATATGATTACAGGTTTTGGTCTGATAGTGAAGGGGGCAACGAACAAAAAGTAGCGCTGCTACTCCAAACTCCAGCGCCAAGAACGTTAGAGGTCATTGAGGAGTGAAAGTCCCTCATGTCCTCTTTCCGAGTACAAGGAGAAATGTCGTTTGTAAAGTGGGCAATCCATTTTCGAAAGAGCTTTTTTCAAGGGGAAATTTGAGAAAGTGTGTCCCGGAAAATTATGATGCGCCATTAGTCAACCTCCCTGAAGGCCTAATTAGAGGAAACGTGTGTCATCCATTAGTGGCGCACAAAAGCTTCTAGTCACAGCAGGAAAAAAGTATATCACACTAGTTAACAATTCACGATGTTGATCAGCCTTGATCGACAATTGGGAAAATTGTTATGGTTGAAAAAAAATCCCTTTGATGCTACAACAGCCATTACTCAACCCAACCAAGGGGGATAATAACTATTATGGCAGGTGAAATCATATTGGATACACAGTCCCAGTCCCAGTGAAAAAAAAATCTGGCGCTTCCGAGCTGGAAATGTGTGTATCCCTTTGTGCTGGAACGTAATAATCTGATGGGTAATTTATGATGTTGGTTTTCGCAGGAGAATATCAGGTGTTCCAAAGACAACTTTGATGACATATAATTGACGAGGATTAGGGATGATGATGTTGCTGTGATGTGATGCGATACATCAATACTCATTACATTACATTGCGGCAACTTCCCTTTCAAGGAAAGTTCGCTTTTCCTGATGTTAAAGCCTCAGCTCCGTGTCGTCCACATCCAGCTTCACTTTCCCCAACTTAAACACTAGCAAGGATGACGGCGACTCCCTGTCTGATGGAGATTATCTGTCTCTTGGGAGAGAATTGGATAGGTTCGTTTGTACTTTTAGCGAAAAGACTTGTCTAAGTTATTTGGGAAAGTTTCTAAACTGACAAAGCCCGATAACAAAACAAAATTGGAAGAGTATCCCAGATGAATGGGCTGACTGGGTTGTGTGGGTTACTTTTAGCGAAAAGACTTGTCTAAGTTATTTGGGAAAGTTTCTAAACTGACAAAGCCCGATAACAAAACAAAATTGGAAGAGTATCCCAGATGAATGGGCTGACTTGGTAGTGGGAAGCAGAAGCTTTTTGGTCGAGGAGAGAATGGGAGAGCAGATTTTTTTTATTAGGCTGTATTAATATGCATAGAGATACGATCAGAAAAGTTAAGCTCTTTTATGTACATTAACTAACTGAACCGAAAATCATGTCCGGGTAGAAGAGCGATGTACTAAAAAGTGATAGATCCTTATTTTTAGAGCTTTGCCTTGATAGACACTTACGGCGAAGGCTAACGTTGACGAGTGTGCACTTAAAAACTTTCAAATTCCATTTTTGGGCATTATTAGCAAATAAAATCTGAATTTTGCCATTAGGAATCTCCCCGATCGTAGTAATGCAGCAACAATGTGGAAGTTAAATGGAGTCCGTTTGAGGATATAAAATGAGGTTGGGGTTGGTTTAATGACTACATTAATGCATTATGTCGCCCTGCTCACAGTGCTCTCCATTTGAATGGTCTGCCCGGTGCAATTGTCGTAAAAAGGGGAAATAGCTGGAAAGGTGTGGATAAAAAGAAGATGTGGACGGAGCTGGAGTAGTCAACAAGCCATAATGATTATGAATACTATTACGCCACTGCCTAATGATGCTGATGAGTAGGGGAGAAATGGCGATCTCGTCGAGTACAATAGCCAAAATGACAAGATTTTTATGACTTTTTTATAACCAAGTTATCAAAATAGCGCCAACATTGACACCATCACAGGAGACAGGAACGATGTCAGATTTTTTTGTAGCTTTACAATCGCTATGTTTTAGGGTAATAATAATGTCAAGGTGTAAGCTTACATTTATTTTCATGTTGGGGACAGCACTTCTTCCAAAATGAGCCACAATATTACAAAAAGTTAAATGTTAAATGCCACATAACAATTAATCAAGGACGCGATTTACCTACTTAGATAATACTTCTGTGAATTTTATTGCTGGAAATGGCTGCTCCATGTCAAATGCAAATGTCAAATTCTGTGTTGATACGTGCCCAGAAAACTCAACTTCTCCCGTCAACTCCTTGCTCAAAGCCCTTTTTAATCTTTATTGTAGGCTTTATCAGTTATTAAATTACGAAGGAAGGATGTCTACTTTCGAACCATTTTACTGGATTGTATTGTAGTGAGCTCCATTTATTGTGAAGGTATATCCTTTACATTTTCTTAAATTACCATTCACTTCAAATTATAAATCCGTTCATTGCCCGCACATTATTTCCATTTCAGCCTACGCAAAGTTGAAAGCGTACGTCAGACCCGCTTTTTCCTATAATTGGCTGGAGGAAAGGCGACCGTGCTTCTGTGGAAGTCACTTCATTACAGCTAATTGACAAGAAGCCATAGCTCTTCCGAAATCACAGCAGGCAGTAGAAATTTTAACGGTAGAGCAAAAAAAAGTGTCGTCGCATATTTTACTCCGACATATAAAAAATGCTGTCTGCTTATGGTTATGGACAAGTACACTACAGCCATTGTACTGGAAGCAATTAATAATTCCATAAATGCGAGAACTCAAACTCAATTATGGCACTTGGTTAAACGGGACTAAACAGTTGAAATTACGGGGCTATATGGATATATGCAAAGAGCAATTAAATAAAGCCACATTTTGACGAAAACGGCTGCCAGAAGACACCTGCTGGCTTTTACCTTGGAAAGGTTAAATAATGCACATACAAAACGGAGTAGGCAGGTACAAGAAGCGGTAGGGAACTCTGCTAGGTTTTCACCTGATTACAAAGCGTAAGACATAGTGCCTGCTAACTGGGGCATAACCAGACAAAGAAAAAGTGAATAGAAAGTTCCTTTCTCCGTGCTAAAAGCACCTGTCAAAATAATAATTTTCGCTTATTATTCTCCTTCCACATTGTCTACGTCTGTGAAATTTTCTCCTCAGGCTTTCATTATCATTAACATGATGATGACGACTGCGGCTCTCATTTACAAAAAAGAAATCATCACATGTGCAATGCATGCTATAGACCTGGGCTATTATTTACATGTGTTTGCTTTCTTTTCCCTAAAGTGACTCGACTTGATTATTCTTTTCCTTGCCAGACTTTTTGCAGAAAAAAAATGAAATGCTTGAAAGGGGCCACTCCTGAATTGCTTATTGAAAAAGGAGAGAAAAGCACTCTCTCTCCTGAAAAGCTACTGTTTTGTGTGTGTGTGTGCGGACTCTCCACAACCACCATAAAGTTGTAGAGGAAGGAGGTCCGAGCCCCGCGCTCACAAAGGACTTAAACCTTCATTCCCCCACCCTTCATCTTTCCTCGTAAGAATAATGTACGATAGGAGCAGAAAGTGAAAAGCAGTTAGAATGGAAGGTCTTGTCAAGCAGGCACATAAATATGCCTGTAATGACTAAATTCGCGAAATTCATTCACAAGGAAAACTGTACATTTCCTACTGAGATCACTGCACAATTCACAAAGGCACACTGCTCCCTTTCCCTACTACTACTATACCCACAATGAAGCCTTTATCGGCTCGGGTACTTTTTCCACATATACGAAAAAAATGTGGATACTACCAATTTGAAAAAAAATTTCAAAGAGTAGCCAGAGAATAAAAGAATTCCTTTATTCTTCTTCTCCCTTCTTTCCCTTTTCTTCCTCCTAACAATCATTTCAGAAGATGTGGCAGGGTTAGGTACTCCTAGTACCCAGTGCTGATAGCATCACAGACACTATGTATGTAAACGGCTTGTCTTAGTATCAGATATCTTCATTCCTCGTTAGACTATTTTCTAAAGGTTTTCTTCTCCTACTCCTCTTTCCTGCCAGTGGTCTAATGTTTACCTAGAAATTCACTTAGTAGAGGAGAACAGAGGCTTTAACTCCCAGTGCAAGTAGGAACCCTCCAAAAGAATTCCTCATAGTTAGTCACACTCGCCATCGCCATCTGAGATTTCACCTCGCCTAAGACCTACAAACTATTCTAAACATTGTTCAAAGCACACATTACTCTTTACACTTTTGTTAGGATCATGTACATATACACCGGTGATAGATGGAATAATATGAGTGCAATCACAATATTTATATGTATGTACCGTACATTGCTCTCCGCAAAAAAAAATATGCTGAGATACCGGTGCGGCGCTCCTCCTCGGGATACTGCTATGACTGGGTGAGGTACCTCTGAGGAATTTGTAGTGTGGAGTGGGAAAAGCATCAGAGAAGGGACCTCAGACGTATCACTTGAAAACAGTGTAAAATAGTGAAAGTGGAGGAATATGTGTAACGTAATACCTCAGACTGGAAAATAGAAAAGCGAGGAAAAAAAAGTGTGTCAGCACGATCCTGCCGCTACTACAGCTTACAGCGCGCACACATTTTTTTATATCATGTACGAAAATGCTTATTACTTGGCGGAACTCCCCTTTACTTCCCGTATTCCTTTTGTATGACTCGTGTGCTTGGCAGTATGAGCATTTTTTTTCTTGGGTTCGTTCTCTAGCTTCCCTCCCTATTTCTGACAACTTTTTTACTGTGCCTCCTCCGCTTTCTGCAAGAGATTCACTTACACGAAGAGAAAGCAACTTTCGTTTAGAAGCTCCTGAAAAAAAGTCGCTATTCATCCAGTCAACAACCTGCAAAAAAATAAGCGAGCGGCTTGCTCCCTGTGTCTCGCTACTATTCTAGGCTGCAAGCTTCTCAAAAATAGAGGAAGTGAAAACAGTAAAGGATGAATGCGAAAATGAAATAGGGAATGA
>JAHZND010000558.1:0-12525 GCA_027744115.1 Acrocyrtus sp. NNG-2020 | reverse complement strand
TTTCATGAAACGTCCAGAACCAAAATAGTTTTTTTGCTGATATTTTGGTTCTGGACGTTTCATGAAATTTCATGTCGATTGACACCATAAAAAATAGGGGCCAACATTATTGGGTAACTCTAACCGCATAATCTTACGAAACAAATATTTAGTAACTTGAATTGGTTTTATAAAATTACTATTGTGGTCTAACTTTTGGAATTTTGGATTATTAATTTTACAACTTAACTTGCGTAGACGAATGCTGGAGAAAGTGAAAGCTGGAGATATTGATTTGGGAAATGTCAAAACTGCTAAAGACGACGAAGATAAGTGGAATGCAGATTTTCAAAGTTTTGAATGTGCAAAAAGAGAAACAGGTTGGTTTGTTGAAAGTTTGTTGAAGGTATTAGGTATTCTTTACTTATGCGTTTTAATTTTATTCGTTTATTCGATGAATTTTGAGTTGACGTGTATGATATTGATTACAGATGCTGACGTAAAGAAAGATGTAAAGTCAGTAGAAAGAGCATTAGATTCACATTTACTTCTACTTGTTGAACAAAGACTGGGGAAGGATTACCGATGGATTTGTCCCCACTCTAAACTCCAGACAGGAGAGACACTTCGACAAGTTAGTTTCTAATGAAAGCTATTGCTAATTTTAATCTTTTTTTCTTTTTACAACTACTAAATCTGTTTTGGTTTAAATTTTTGACTTAGGCAGCTGAAAGGATGCTGCTGGACACTTTTCCGGAAATGAAAACAAGAATCCTGGGTCATGCTCCTTGGGGATTTTATAAGTATAAGTATCCCCCCTCAAATGAAACAAATAACCCTGTTGGAGCAAAGGTAAGCAACTGTTAATCGTTAATCCATCCTATTTTCTATGGTTTTTAACTGCATGTCTACAATTACAAGAAACTCATGTACGAAATTCCAATCCCAATGAATTATGTCAATATCAAGTTATTTGGATCTTTATTTTTAGGTGTTCTTCTATAAAGCTCAAGTGGTCTCAGGGTCGCCCGTTAGTGACAGAAGTGTTCCTGATTCCTGTGTTAGAGACTTTGTGTGGCTAAAACGCGACGAACTTTCTAGCAAATTACAACCAGAATACTACAAGAAACTTTCAGAGTGTCTCATTGATGAATAATTATTATTTTTATTTTAATATGATAGTGTTTCTTAATGACAAGTTTGCTATTACAAAGTAAAAGAAATAAAAAACTGCTAGGCCACAGACAGCCATTTCTTCTTATTTTTCATTATTCAAATATCCTGGATCTGGATCCAACTCAATGAAGAACAGCATCGACAAAAAATTGGCGTACAGTGCATATTATTTTCTTATAATAACTCAACTTTCAACCATGTCTTCATTTGTACCTTTCACATTCACAATATATTCTGTAACCCTACAAACCTCGAATAATTCCAAGTACCTAATTAGGTATACAAAAACTTCAAACACACAAAAGAGTACGGAGTAAAATAATAAAGTAAGCGTTAGTTTATCGTTGACGATACCCGAAAATAACGACAGTTGTAAATTAGTCATCGTTATTCTATAACTTTAAACTACCTACTTACACACGAATATCTCTAGAAAAAATAAAAGTTAGCATGTTGCCTTAATCATCATCAAAATCATCCACCATTGCTGCTTGCTCAATAAATCGCTTGTAGATAGCCATAAACTTGGCAATAAATTCTTCCAAATGAATAATAACTTTGCTACCGCGAGTTGATCTCCACTGACACCTAGCTGCTTCCGCAGAGATTTCTGCTTTCAGCTGGTTATCACAATTCTTTACCAATTCCTTCAAAAGTCCTCTAAAAATAAGATCTGAAGGAATGCAGTGGCATAGCAGTTCGTACAACCGCTCTCGAACTTGAAGTAATCGCTGGGGACTTTGCTCCTGGACTATCATAAACGCAGTCTCCCTCAAGTATTTCTCCCAGTCGGGTTCCACTATTGGCTGCTTATCCACAAATGGATATCTTTCAGCTCGGCAGCACTCCAGCATTAAGATACCCCTCCGAAGGTTCCCATCTGCAGCTGCAGCAATCCGATCAGCTAACTCAAGCGGTAAAGTAATTCCTTCTTTTTTTGAAATGGTCTACAAACATACCAAAAAAGTCCGATCTTATAACTAACTACCATCGTAATGTTATCAAAATTAACCAACAACCATTCTAACGACACCGAAACACTTTATACAAAACTACAAACCTGCAATACTTTCACAATCTGATTATTTGTGGGAGAAGCAACACGTAACGGAAGACATCTACTTTGTATGGCCGGAGTAACTCGTGATGTAGACAGAGCACATAAGTTGCATTGCGATTTTAACGATTGACGAATCATGAAGTTAGTTTTATATAACTTAAATTAGAGGTTTATTCATAAGTATTAAGATATGTAATTGCATCGCCTTTCACCTTTAAATGGGTGTTGATCTAAGGGATGAGTTTCTGCAACATGCTTGATAAGCTCTTGCACAACAACACGATCTTGGATTCCAACATCACTTGGGTTAACTTCTATGTGATAATTACTGGAATATGTGGTAATTTCAATTTTCTTCTTTGATGGTGTCTATAAATGATTACCATAAATTGAATGCAAACAGTTAGCAAAATTAAACGTATCCAACATAACCATTTAATACAAATGATTTTGCCTTTTTTGACGTTTAAAAATCTTAAAATTAAATCTTACTTCAAATGCTTGCCGCTGAATACGCATTCTGTCAGCTCCAGATCCATACAACTCGCGCAGTATAGCGGCAATTCTGGTTCGTTTTCCAGCTCCTGTTTAAATAATGAATAAAAACGCTGTCATAAAAAATCATTTAAGTTTTGCAGATTCACCATAATACTATGACTTTTCCATAAACAATTGCAAATTCTTCCTCTCTTAACGTCCTAGCAAGACATGCAAGAAAAACATTTACCTGATGGTCCATACACCAACAAATGAGGAAAATCTGGCGATTTCACCTGAAACGAAGAACATAGACATAATTTTAATGTTAAACAAACAATTTTATTATCAAGTCCAAACCAAAAACAAAGCATTGTTTTTAGTCTTTTGTCGTCACATAGTTTAAGTTACCAAATGTTTCAGATTTTGAGCCATGTCCTTGTGATAATCCAGGTCATCCAAGCCCTTAGGGCGATACTTATCCACCCACAGAGACATGATTCAAGTCAGTGGAATGAAGATTTGTGGATTAAATATTAAAAGTCGCACAACTACAGTTAAATATAACTCCGTCTCCGGCAACCTCAACCAACAATCGCCCTTACCAGGGTCGTATTTAACCGCACAACAAAACAAATAATGCACACGATAAACGACAAATCCGGTTTACTTTATAACTTATTTCTCAATAAAGCTGTCCTGTCGTTATCAGTTAATTAATTTTCGCTAACCAAACTAACAAATACTGATGATAACAGTAAACAATCGAGTTTTTCCTTGACAAAACGTAAAAGCTACGTAGCAAACCAAAAGCAAACAGGAGATCCGAGCGAGACAAAGCACAAGAAAAAAGAAATAGTTAACAGTAAACAATCGAGTTTTTCCTTGACAAAACGTAAAAGCTACGTAGCAAACCAAAAGCAAACAGGAGATCCGAGCGAGACAAAGCACAAGAAAAAAGAAATTAGTTCAGTGTTTGCCGGATATGCTTGCCTCCCTCCACTTGCTTGGGGTAAAATGTACAAATTACATGTGTTGTTAACTAACACTACTAGCAGGGAAGGAGCTACACTTCCTTTGCTTCTCGCGACTACTCGCACTGTGCTTGCCTTTGTTTTGTTATTGGAAAGGACGCCACAAGGCCCCTCAATTGTTTGTAAATGCTAAGACGATGAAGATAACTTGAACAAGATTATTTAACAAATAATTATTAATAGCAAATGTTCTGTTCTCAATTAATTTCATTGTAGTCGACAGAGAAAGTGTATAATCTTTAACGATAAATGATTATTAGATGTATACAGCATCTTAATCAATGTTGATTAACTGCATCTTCGCCACCGTCTGTTGGCCCACCAGGGTAGTTGTGAAACTTATGAGTCCAATTATCCATTTTACCCGCTGGGCCTTCACCTGGATCAAAGTCGACTTCTTCCGATGGGCCCTGCATACAAGTACAAACATCATCGATGCAGCATGGGCACTCCTCTCCACCATAACCATGAACGTCTTTGGCGCATGCTCCATCCTCTTCTCGCCTGTCCAAGATGCTATGGTCGCATTCCGGAAATTCATATATGAAACCTTGAGTAGCAGCTTCCAACTCCATCATTCTCAGTGCATCCTCAAGAAGCTCCTCGTCATCCTCTAGTAAATAAGACTCGTCTTCAGGAATATTCTCCATCATCTCTCGAACCTTTTCGGGACAAGGCTTCTGCTTCAATTTCTCAATCACTTCCTTTTCCCCACAATCCCTCGGCGTCTTAACTGGTTCTATCCTTGGAATTGTGAGAAGTTGTCGATGCAATCTAAGCGCTGCTTCATCTTCTTCTACATTCGTATAATCGAGAGCTTGCTGATGGAAAACTTCTGCTATAGTTGCCCCATCGTCATTGTCGGACAATTCGTTTTCGTGATCTTTCAATTCTCCTTTCTCGGACTCTTTAGAGCTACTGAAAAGACTGGCCGCAGACTGAACAGTATACACCTTTCCAGAGTTGTCTGTATAAGATTGTGGAGCAGGTTTCCTCATCTTGTTAAATACGGATACTCGGCAAACTATACCCCATCTTTAATTGGATAGACAAACAGGTGGTTTAGTTATTAGTAAATATATTTTTAATAATCGTAAAGACAAGTTCGGAATACTTACGGATCTAATTCCTTAATGTCGCTGGCTTCTGCTTTATCGGCGTCTGTAACATCATCCATAGAATGGACTTTACTTACTACTTCACCCTCAGCTTGCTCCGGAGCTGTATCCGGCTTTATCAACTCAGTTACAGAAATGTCTTCGGCAGAGATTGCCTCCTGCGCCCCCCTTTCCAAATCCTTGAAATACCTTCCTAACATGCTTAAGCGATTCTCATCTTTGATGCGCTGAGGAATAAATCGACTGTCAAATTCTTCCTGTGAGATTCCAAGAATGTCCAGTAGCTGTTCTATCTTCTCCTCCGATTCTTTCACTCGTTTAACATAGCATGCCAGCTATCCAAAAGTAAGTAAAATAGTTATAGCTGAATTAAAATGTTTTTCACTTTGTTGGTACGTATTTCTTCATGTAATTATGTGCAGCTCATTTTATACCTCTTCCTGTTTATAGCAAAGTTCTGCTTTCAAAAGCGAGATTCTTGCCAGTCTTTCCGCTCCGTTTTCGAAATATTCTGCAAAGAACTCTGGCAAATTATCGGGTTTGACTGGCATACGATGTAATAATATCATTGCCTTCTGAAGTGCATCGGCTGCTCCAGAATCTCTAAAATACTGGATGAATTCTTGCTTCGGATCTGGCTTCTACACAAATAAAATATCAATGGAAATTAGAGAAAAGGGAGAAATTATAGGACTGTAATGCCATTAGCTGCAACAAATACATAACAATTAATAATTAGGTATCTTCAATCAAATTTTTACCGAGGTAAAGTTAGTCGAGAAAGTTTCGGACAGATACATTCTACGCTGTGTAGGTAGGTGGCAGTGAAAGCTTAAACGAGTAGAGAAAAGAGAAATAAAGTAGGTAAGTAATAGTAAACGATAAAGGCCGGATCAGTAGTGCTTCTCAAGTAATCTTTCTCAATTTGCCAAATCTTTTCAGAAAACTTTAAAACGGAAATGGACATCAAAGTGTTGATGAATTTAGTTTTAATTGATTTGGCAACGATAATCTGCCATTTCACTACCCAAATAAGGAATCCTTTTTTGTTGCTAACTGGAAGTGGACTACGAACGATGATATTTTTGTACAGGTAGATCCAGTGTTTTTTATTAGTTTTAAGCCAACTCTATGCCTGGTTGCCTAGCAAAAAGTAAAAAGCACTGGATCGATCTATATATCTTCGTCTTTTTTGGACCACTCCATTCGCAGAAATGCAGAATCTTAACTGAACCGAGAAGATAATTCAATAGGTATTGTAGGTTTTCTATAACCAAAAACACAACTTATAAAGCTATTTTCTTTGTTCGCAAAAACAGAAAATTAACTAAGTTGCTGTATTCAGTAGGGTGCCAGACTAGCATAAAGCAATGCCAAAATCAAAAGACATGATTTTACTATTTAATCACAGGCAGGCATCTCTTTCTTGACTTTTCTGTCATCAGTTTTTGAAAATGTGGACTAGTGGAGAACAAACATAGCAAACATATTCCAGTCATATCGTAGTCGTAGTAGGTCATTGGATTAATGTACTTTTTATACGGTAATTTATTTTACGACAAGAAATGTATGTCACTACTTAACTTTATAACCTTGAAGTTTGGAGACAAACAAGCTCTGCATGTGCTGTATAGTATGGTATTAGTATGGTAAGACCAGGTATCTCCTTTCTCCTTTTTTGAGAAGTTTTAACGGAGACCTTTATAAAAATTGAACCCATTGTTATGCACACTTTCTTGTCCCTAAGGATTATTGTAGAAAAGGGAAAATCTATAACAAACAATGTAGCTGCTCATAGTAGCAGAAGCATTTTCTGGGACCTTCCATTTTTCATACAGTGCTTGACCTCAAAGATGCATAGAGTGTTCGCATTTTAGAAATCAGTAAGTACGGAACCCCACAGTATTCACTTCTCTGCACGAAGTAATAAATATCCTTCTTCTTTGTTGTTTGTCATTTTCTATGAAATAGAAGGTGACATTGTTACACCGTCATCTCTCTATGGAACGGCGAGTCGAATTCGACATGGGAGTTTTGTAAACAGATTCTACAAACAGGTCTCTGATCTGTAATTTTACCTGTGAATTTTCGTAGCCTTCTCGTTTTACATTTTCCACACAAATTCCTTTTAGATTTACTACTGCAGCTTCAAACTTCAAACTTGTGAGTCCTTCAACCGGTTCATTTAAGTCCTTTCCTTACGTATATCTGCATATTTCTTGGAAAAATGCACACAAATGCATTAAGAATCCAACTTTGTTTGCTCATTAAACCCGACAGCGTTCGCTACTCATGATTGCAGTAAATGCAAAAATGCAATGCTCATGAAAATGTGAAATGACTATAGTGACTAATATCAGCAGTACCAGTACCTTAATAAAATTTACTGTTCGCAACTTTCCCAATGAATTTTATGCATGAATGCATATGTATCATTTAATTTGTGTCTAAAATTTTGCTGCTGAAGCTAAATCAATCTTACAAGCATGTAAACGAGAAAATCCAGCATACTTTATGCACAGTAACGTAAAAATTTAAAGGTGAACATCAAAAGCTTCCTTATTTGACCAAAGCACATTTCTTTACATTTTCCATACATAGCTCTCTATATGTACCTCAAAACTGAAATGAATTCTTTGTAATTATATGACTCGCCATGAACTATTGGATCCGTGCTTTTTCACTTCTCCTCACCATATAAGAGCACAGAACAAAACGAAGCCATCAACTGGGTAGTATTTCTTACCCCTAATTCCATAAAGAATAAACATCTCCCGTGTGAGCGTGATAATAAGCTGCACTCACTCGTCTCTTGTTCCTTTTTGACAATTCAACATCCTATTATGTATGCCCCTCACAATAATACGTAACAATTGGGGAGCATCTTTGATTAAAATGCATGTCTCCGTTTGTGCTCATTGTTAGAGGTAACAGGTAAGTACGTGTCGCTGTTCCCTCTCCATTTCCTTACTTTTACAGCCAATTTTTCAACGAAATGAAATAAAAGCAGCTGGTGGTTTTTAAAAGGATGAGGACACGAAAGCGTTTTTCTCTCCCTTCATTTCAAATAGTCATAGTCATGATTGCTCTGCTGTGAGAGAAGAAGCATCTAGGTATCTCCGTTCTCTGATCCCCTTTTTTGGTGAGCCTCATTATGGCATCCGCTCCTCCATCATAAAGTCGAGATTTGACATTTCACAGAATGGAATATGAGTTTCTTTTGCATCGTCATGCCATGCAACCTGTCATATTTCGTAGTTCGCGTTCGGTCGGAAGTAGACGATACACTTAAAGAGTAGTTTTGGCAGTGGTGTTCTTCCGCGGAAGAGAGCAACAACTTTTGATTTCTCTTGCTTGTGTAACTAACTGATTCATTGTCAGCGATTGAACCATCCTGACACTATTCTATCACATTTTTACGGTTACGTTATAATAGACAGCGGGCTAATACCTCATTGTTAAACAGCAGGTAAAACTGGTTTTAAGAATATGACGGGTGAAGACGGAAATATTTCTTCCTGGTCGTGGTAAAAGAAATGTGTGCTTGAATTCTCATTGTTTTGGGGGTGAGTGTGTGCTTAGGTAAAGCTGTGATGAATGGTGAAATAACATTTTTTGTAAGTTGCATGAACCAATTAAGCGGTTTTAGCCGTTTCGTTAACAGCAATGTGTTTAAACTGGACCTAATATTTTTATTTCACTGGATCATTTTAACAAGGTAATAAAAATGATTCTTTTGCTTTGTCAATATTTTAGAAATGAGTTAATGCGCTATCTGGCCAAACTGGATTTGCAATGGCATGATCTTCAAAATTGTTGACAGCATTGCATAATGCAAAATATCTATGTAAGCCTGTGAGTAATGTTTTAAAACAATCTTCTGTGAGTGCTGTGCTGGCACTACTGGAATAGAATAGGAATGGAACACTCAGAAATGCATGCAACTGTGGATTTGATGATTACCAACATGTTTGCATAAATTTCGTCGAAAAATTTAATCAGTTCACCCAAAAAACGCTTCACAGCTTTCTTTTATTAGCATTTTTGGAGTAACCTCATTCTCAATATTCCATTTATGGTTCAGGCATTTAATTTTGTATCATTTATTCTTTAAGGTTATTGAAACTAATTTCATTTGTCGCCTTTCACTTCAGTTCAGCTTTATTACTGTCGATTTGTGTCTGACGGTTTGCCTGATAAAATCAAAATTATGTAGAGTCTAGCTTAACAGTGTGCAATTTAACTTCCTATTTGTACGTACGTAAAGCCTTTTTAACGATGCGATGTATGTTAGCAATTACAGAGGGAACACTTTCCCTTTGCATCACTCCTTTTATGTGTGATCTCGTATGGTAGACGTGTATTTGGTCTAAGCTGACATTATTATTTTACGCTGAACTTTTTCCTTTTTTACCCTTAACCTTCCCACTGGGTATCAAGATGATATTGCGTGGGACTTCACTTTGGAAGTGATTTTGATATTCATGCATTGACGTACATTTCCT
This sequence comes from Acrocyrtus sp. NNG-2020, assembly GCA_027744115.1. Lineage (NCBI taxonomy): Eukaryota > Metazoa > Arthropoda > Collembola > Entomobryomorpha > Entomobryidae > Acrocyrtus > Acrocyrtus sp. NNG-2020. Next base: position 3,176 of record JAHZND010000558.1, on the reverse strand, counting down.
AATCAGGCCTGGACTTCCCAGTCAATGATTTCTTTAATGGCTCGCGACAAGCAAGCAAAATGAAATTGCTTAAAGTAAATGCTCACTTCGTAAGAACAAAGAGCTTTCTGGGAAAATGAGCGCATTCTTACATAGCAAAATGTACTTTTCCGTCGACTCACTTTTCCTTTTTCACAAACGTCCATAATTTCTAGATAAAATTATAATCTAATCAGTGTCACAGGTAGCTATTAAAGTGAAAACGATTATTATTACCTGCACTACTGGCTTAAACGAAGACAAGAAATTGTTCCTAACCTTAACCTACGACGCGCATTTTCTCTCATAGCTCATGCGACGTTTTGCATAGCGGCGCGTACAAATGATGCTTACATCCGGTGAATTTATACTTTAGCATTTAGCATTAAAGTAAATGAAAGGAAAAGTGAACTTGCGAAGAGATTTTCTCACCTGTAAAAGTAGGTCATTTATTTATATAAAACAAGTTCTAATAAGCATTATTAAAACGAACATCTCATTACCTCCACATTCTAGTTCAAGTTCACTTTGATGCTTGCATTTTACGACTGATTCAAATCGCTACTGCGATTAATTTCCATTTCCTCCTAAATACAAAAAATAAAAATATCTTCTGCGATGATATGAACTCTGAACTAGAAACTATAAAAACTTTCGTCTGCTGACTGACATGCATCAAGGCGCTTCATCTGCGCCTACTGCAATAAGACATTAGACATAGTTGCAGTTAAGTGCCACTATTGCTCTTGATTTTTCCTTATATACAATTACAATGTAAAGGTTCCCCATAATTGTTGTGCGTTGCTCGTTTCGCCTGAAACTTATTCTAGGATTTTTGGGTGAGTTCAAAACTATGAGCATGCTCATACAGCTTCGGTACGGTTTTCCCAGCCTTAAAATAAATGTAAAAAGTTACAACTGCTTTTGAAAAGATTTGCTGAAATCTTTTTTATCTTCGCGTAAAACTATCAATCAAATCAAGCGTCAAAGTCATAGTCATAACACCTTTCAGTAATGTCTGAAAAGAATAGCGGAGCGATTCATAAAACTGTTGATCAATCATTACTGCATGGGTAAGGAAACGACAAGATCTCCAATCTCCCGCTATTCGCTAAATGTCCTCCTGTCAAGCAATGCAAAACAAGTTGTAAAAAATTATATTGCGATAAAAACGATACTGTTGACCTGTCAGTTTTAGTGATTTTCTGACAAAAACGGCATTCAAAGCAATAAAACAAAGAGGATATGAGCAGAGAAAAGATGTTAAAAAGAGTATAAATTCACACTCACAATTCATTACTACACATTTACACTAAAAATTGCATGAACCCGGAATATTGCTATTTAAGTGCAAGACATACTAAAAAATTAATGATTTCACCTCCAGTACCAAGTACAACGGAGCCTTTTACACCACACAGGCATCATTCATAAAAAATTGGCGTGCAGTTGTCATTGACCCAAATCAAACAAATCCATCCCACCATATCCCTGTTACCTGCTGCTGCAATTTAGAATGTAATCATGAAAAAAATATAGGAAGGAATTCGTCAAGGAAAATTGCATGTCAGTCAATCTTTTTTGCAGTGAAAGCATGAGTACATTTACACTTGAGAGTCGAAATCATATTTTATGCGGTTCAAGTAAAGTTTCATTTTTCATATTTTTTTTGCAGATTTTTGATGAATTAATTATGCATAAACAATTTGAATATTATAGAGGGATCCTAAGATCACAGTAGACACTTCGTGATTTAAAAAAACATGAGCTTTTTCATATTTTTTGCAGATTTTTGATGAATTAATTATGCATAAACAATTTGAATATTATAGAGGGATCCTAAGATCACAGTAGACACTTCGTGATTTAAAAAAAACATGAGCACAGCCGGCGCTCCGTGACTGCGCAGATTTATGAATTGAAAGCGAAAAACAGAAGCTACCTTGCAAGTGGTACATAGTTACCTTTCTGTACTTTACCTCGGAAGGGGACGGGACGGAGAGGTCACGCATTGCCACTAATTTTAAACGAGAAAATACTAATTACTTGGTTTGCATGCTCAAAATTACAGCGTTTTTGATAGATAACTTACTCACACCACACTATATATTACAATTTTGAAATTGATGACTGTTCCCCTCTTGCATTCTTTCTGCTGCAATATCAGAAGCGGTCTGTCTTGCCGAGTAACTGTACAATTTTTCTCCTATCATTATTATGGACGCTATTTTTTTTCTTTTCATCTGGAAACTATCGTTCAACGACCGAGCAACAGTACTAAACAATCGATTGTGTGTCTGCAGCATTCCATTTGAAACGAGTTATTTCCCTGAGTGCTTCACTCTCTCAACCTGTTCTGCTTTCATAATACACCTTATGCAAATTGAGAATAATTTTAGTGCTGGGAGATCTCTGATGACTGGGTTTATTAATAATTGTCATGTAACGTTAAAAATGTGAGACAATTCTAAAGTTGGTCTCAGAAGGGGGATTTTTCTAGGTTCGGCCTATTGCACATTCCGTTGGTGCCTTGAGCTAGAAAAATGTGTATGAAAATTCATTTAGCATCGGTTCAGGCACGAATCATTTGCAGTTGAGTGATATCACCGAAATTTTCTTATGTTTTATAGCACTTTTGCATAGCTGCATATTACGTATTATTTTAAGCCTGAAGGTGAAGTCAAGCCTTTTTTTGATCTAGATCTTGCTGAATACTCAAATTCTTCATCTTTGAAATGAGAAGCGAGCTGGGCAAGTTTTATAACATTTTTATTATGCAAATTTATTGACACGAGATCAAATATTTAACCGATACCAGAGTCATTTTTGCTACTTACGTGGGACTCATACTGATCTAATAAGTACAAAAAAGTCATTTGTTTTACAGCAGATCTAGTTATTTCACTGCCACTCTAACCTTTATCAAAGGCGATCTTTCAAATGCAAAAAAATGCTTTCTTGGGTGGAGGTATCAAAAGGCTCCCAGAATGCTTCCCCATAAAATTCATTTACCGAAAAATTATGATGCACATTCACAAAAATTTGATACTAGATGGCTTACAGACATCATCAGTTGCGCTGCTTTTCTGCATTCCTACTGATATTTTAATCACTCGCATAAGGGCGAGGTTTTTTTTCATGAAACCTGTTTGAACTGT
>JAHZND010000557.1:0-19698 GCA_027744115.1 Acrocyrtus sp. NNG-2020 | reverse complement strand
CGCTTACTATTAGCATTTCATGGAAATGTTGAACATTGAAAATAAATGTCCTCTTGCTTCCAGTACATTGATTGCATTTTATACCTAAGTTTCCAACATTCCTCTTTGTTTGGAAAATACTGGCGTGACCTTGAGACCGAAAGAGTTCTCGCTTTGCGTATGTATGTTAATATGACTCAGGCTGGCTTACCATGAGCTCAGCTGATAGCGAGAGGTGCCGGCGTATATTGTGTTTTTAATAATGTCAGTTACAAATATGTAATACTTTTTTAACCTGAGTTCTTAATTTTGTGGTTAGTCATTCTTAGTTTTATCATTCATTGAAATTCTACATTAAATAACTAATGTAATTATAGTACAAAAAAGGTGTCTGGATTCACAGGTATGTAACAATTTACTAAAAATACTTTTTAAATGTCTCCTCATTTCAGTTTAATTTATTTCAACAATATCAAAAAATATTTTTAAGGTAGCAAAATGGAGAAAGAAAGTCCACAAGTTATCCTTACCACATACTGGACAAGGGATAAGCACTACGAAGACACAACAAGACTGAATGAGTACGCCAATCGGTGCCTTAGAGTTTTTCAAACGAGAGTATTAAGCCCTGACAACAATGATATCACGAATAGTCGAGAAAAGCTACTTATACTTGGAGAAATCTACGAGGAGATGGCTCACGCTTACGCACAATTCGCTGGAAGCAAACGGCAACATCGAAAAATGCTAATGAGCCTGAAGGATCTACATGAAATTTTTGACGAGTGCATCTCCAACTCTCACGAGGACTCGGACGACGTCATCGAAAAGAAAATTGAGCGAATTCGACAACTTTGCAGTATTACCCCTAACATTTTGGAGCATGAAAATGCCTACGGCAGGACAGCTATCCGTCGAAGTAAAGCTCACATAAAAATTCTCTTGGAGCTCCTCAAACTGGGTGCGAGTCCACTTGTTGATGACCCTGCTGGGGAAAACCTTCTCCATGTTGGAAGTGAAATAATGCATTTGACATTGGAAGAGTACCATCAACTTTTGGAAAGTGTTCCAATGGAACATGTGCGAGATCTCGTTCATCGGGTAGATTATATTGAAGACACGCCTCTGGGGTCCTTACTCAAGTCTTGGGATCCGATTCCAAAAACGCTGGAATTGTTCCAGAAGGCTGGAGCCGATTTCAACCACAAGAATAAAAAACAGCGTCCTATTCTGATACTGGCGTCATGGGAAAATAGGAATGCGGACACTATAGTAAAACTGATGGAATGTGGGTCATGATGTATTCTCCACAGATGAGAGCGGTAGGACTGTCCTTCACTACGGACACGCTACTCCTGAGGACTACGATAAAATTGTGAAGGCCATTTCTCCAGAAAAATTGAAGGAGCTTGTAGGAATAGAAGACTTAAACGGATATGTCCCACTTGCCATTCTCGTTGGTCATAGGAACCCGTTACCCGAAACACTTGACATTTTTAAAAAGGCTGGTGCAGATTTTAACCATGTCACCGAATACGGCAGGTCAATTTTGGCAATAGCAACGAGAGATGGGAGTGTTGCGTCTCTCCGGAAGCTGATCGAGCTCGGAGCGGATGTAAATCTGAAATATGACTCCCACTTTGCAGATCTCCTTCACTATGCTGCAATGTGGGGAAATGAGCAAGCAGTAAGATTCTACTGTGAAGAGTGCGGCTTTGACGTAAATGGAAAAAATGAGAAAGGCAGTACTGCATTGCAGTATGCAAAACAGAGTAAGCGTTTTGAAGCATGCAAGGTTCTTAAGGAACTTGGCGCTCTGGAATAGACTGCATATTATTTTAAAGATACCTTAACAAAACAGTATCAAAGATAATAACTTTAAAAGGATAATTAAGGTAATTTAATCAGTTAAAATGTGATATCAATACCTAGTCTTAACTTTCATTACATGACATGATTTGCTAGATGTAAAATGAGGATATCCCAACTTAATTAAATTTGCTCGAGTGTTATTTGTCATGTCCACTTAGCAAGGTTTTTTTTAAATTGTAACCCAAAGAAATGTTAAATCTTAAGGTAATTACTACGTGCAACTTTTCTCTCCGCGCTGATACCAATAAAACTTGTCAAGTTTTTTATCTGCAACAAATTTGTTATGTATTTGATAATGTGAAACTTTTAAAAATTGCTCTATCAACACCCAATTAATAACAGACTGGTATGAAATAAAAGGAACAATTTCGTTCAATAATACAGCATAATCAATGAAGCCAATTAATCAGTTGTCGAAACTGCATCAATTCAGAAGAAATATCAAATTGATGTGAGATAATAATGCATTTTTCAGGATGCCTATGTGTTACAACAGTTGAGTCGAGTCGAGCAGAAGCTTACACATGTACTACACATTTTTCCACTGGGCGCAGTTAACAGTTAAAGTAATTGGCCAGTTTTCACAATCATTATGTATAGTTGATGTTGATAGTCAACTTTATTTTCATGTAAACACATACTGTTTTCAAGAAGGTTGCAAGAATGTAGCTGACCCGCTTGCAACAGCAGCATTTTATAGATAAAGTTAAAATTATTTTTTAAAAATATATTAATTTCGTGACGAAGAGAGAGGTTGAGGTTGGCTAATACAAAGAGAAAGGATTTCTGGAACGGGAACTGAAAAAATAAAATTTCAATGTTGAATATTCGGCTTTTTAAATTAGTGACGATAATTAACGGTTAAAAACCTGATTTTTTTATTTCACTGGAGCTGAAGATTTTAGTAATTTTATAGCGTTGAAGTGCCTTTTGGGGAGCGAATTTTTATATTGAGTAGTAAAAGTTCTTGAAAGAAGGAAGAAAAGTGCTCTTAAAATATCAAATCAACTGTTATTGGTTCTTCCGAAAATTTCCTCGGAGATTGACATTGACATTACTACCCCTTTGAGGACTTTGCTGAAGACAAAAGGGTATCGACTACTGGAGGAAGACTGGTTTAAAGAGTTTAAGAAACGGATGAGCTGGATGGTGGATATGAATCTGTTTAAAAATCTGTCATCTGTGGAAACTTAAACTTTGAGCAGGTAATACAAAAACACTGCTGACTGGAAATAGGCTGGTGGAAAGAGTAGCATTTTTGAGTGTTGTTCCTTACCCAGAAAAATTTACATCCAATTTTAAAAACATGCAAGTATGTAGTCTAGCAAAAATATGTTACTTTAACAAATTGAGCTTATTACGTATGGTATTAAGGATGTCATTAAAGTTTTACTTTGAATGTTTCAGCTTTGAAGGAATAGCTATCGACCCCAATGCTGTGGATCCACCAACGTTGAAGAAGATTTTAGGAAATACTGTACAAGCAAAACTCTTGCTTAGGTATTATTAAAAATTTAGTAAACTACATAGTAAAAAATAGCAGGGGCTGCACGTTTTATTGATACAGATCAGGTTTCAATTCAATTATCAAACCAAAGTCAAGAGTGGGAAAAATGCAATGTTTTTAGATATACAAATGAGGAGGAACCAAAAAAGAAAATTACTCACAATGTAGCAAAATGTGGAGACCACTATTTCTGTACGGGAGACTTAATTTCACTTCAAGCTTTTTCTACTTCAAGGATAGAATTGGTTACACCATTCAGATGGAAAGGGGAAAATGGAAAGCATTTTGGATGTGGATGGCACTCTGTATATGAAGCCACTTGGTGAAGGCTTAAAGAAGGAAATGCCAATTTACGCAAGGCAAGGCCAAAATTTATACGCGTGATATTATTATCATCTACAACGGCAAGTGGCAAAAAAGTACGCAAGCTGTCCGATTTTTTTGAATGGAAACTATTAGAAATTTTGTTTCGTTTCCAATAGTTTCTAACAGTTTCCATTCAAAAAACAATCGGACATGTTGCGTACTTTTTTGCCACTTGCCGTTGTAGGGGATAATAACGGCGAGAATGACATTGATATGACAGGAACATTATTAGGTATATGATAACCTTGGTATTGTATTGTAGGTTTTACATTAATTAATTCGAATTTTTTAATTTTTGGCAGGCACCTTCAAGCTTCAAAAGTTCAACCTGCGGAAACAGGGATTTAATATTGAGAGTATATCTGACCCAATTTTTATTTACGGCCATGCATCTACTAAACCACTTGAAATGGGCGTTTATAAACAAATATTGCAAGGGAATTATCGATTGTAGCAATTCTCATTTATGATGCATACTTTTTTGGTTGTTTTTAAGGTTGTAGTGTAAATGTATCTCTTAATCAACTTAAGATACGTAGTAGGCATATCGCATTATATATGTAAACACGCATAGCATGCTTCAAATTTAATTAAAGTAACTTTAATATATAACTAAATAATATGAAATAGCGTAATGGTAATCAAAGCTGATTTAATTAATGATCCTTAACTTATCTTTTAGTGTTAAATCTAATTTTTGTGAAATTTTGGATGGACAATAGACAAAAGTTTTTTTATTTATGTAGATTGTTCACAATTTTTCTTCCGTAGTTCTCTCCACCGCACCCCTAGGGAAAACCTTCTATGACTAATGTCCATCACACGTGCTTAGAATCAATTATGTTAACATAATTTTTATACATTAGGTAAGATCTCATCGTCCCTAAAATTCACTCTCAGATTTACATTAATTGTCAAATTAGCATTGTCAAAATTAAAATAATACTTTATGTGGCTGTTGTAACTGCATTCAGTGTTGAAATGAAATAAATCTCAGAACTTGGTTTCACTTTGTGCCAAGTTGGCAGCCTCCTCCACACTATTTTACACGACTGCTGTATTAACCCTGATATCTAGCTGTTCTATTTGGTTATATTACCTAGATCTATATTTATTTACCCATTCGTAGAAACACAACAAAAAATGTATATATAGCTAGATAGTTACATAGCTTGTCAAAATTTAAACTACTAAATTTGTACTACATATAACGCAAACAAAGCTAAATAACGAGATATTGCGAAATTTTGCATAAACTGTGATGTGTTTGCACTAGTCTAAGTACTTCATGGGCACATTCCACTAATTGTGCAATGCAAACATAGCACTTGACATTACTTAGACGATGACCATGTCTCAACAGCCCAACAACAGCAGCAAGAGCTGTGAGAATTTGAAATTAAAAACTTGACTCCGTGGAAAATCCTAGGTTAGGGAAATACTATTGACGGTAAACAATTTTCCTTCTTCTAATTTCAATTAAAACGAAGAATCCACTTTTTTGTTGTATTGCAGGAACACGTGACCTTAAATACAGTGCTAGAAATACTCTCTGAAGCTTCCGGTGCACCAGAAACTATAGAAAAGTATTTTTGAGTGCTCGTTGCTCACGTGCTTAAGTTCACATTATTTGACAACAGTACACATAGATGGTACTGAATACAAGCAATGGAACTCCATTATATATTTCCTCCTCGTCCACACTCCTGGAACCAGGACTTGAGTTTGGCTTGAGAAATTCATCGTACCTAATTTATTAGATTGCTACTAATGCGACACACCGAATTCAGTTGAGTAGAGCTGAAATTGTTGCTGTTTGCCGGAAACATGGCTGCGAAACTTTTATAATCTTTTCCCACAGAAGTGAAGTTGTCTACCTCTCATGAAGTTGGAGATTTGAGGCTGTCCGTTTTTATTCGTATGGCTAAGAAAATTTAGCCGACTGCAGAAAATTCTAATTGTTATATTATAATAATTTGCGAATTGGAAAACTGAAGGATCGCCCCTTTAATTCTGAGGTAGTTGTTTCGCATACTATCCTATAAGAACAAAAGGTCATCGTGCCATAAAAAAGAACTTGTGATAGTAATATAGGTAGTTATCCCCCGGGTTTTATCAATTTAACTCAACCAACCGAAATCGATTGACTTCCTAAAAAGGGGAAAACTGCGAAAACACGAAGTCCGGTCGTAAGGGCATTGTGGAAAGAATAGTTTCTGGTTCGTTGTTATAGCTTACATGTGCGTAACAGTGTCTTCACGTTGATGTTGACATTTTCATGATGCAATCACTGCAGTTACAGTATCCAAACATGTCGTGGGTCCTTCTTGGAGCACTGCTGTTAGTAACAAGACTGGCATGGAGTGTCAGAAGAACAATTCTGGTGTCAATTCGTACATTCAAAAGGGACATACAGTGAGTCACATTATATAATTGAACTTGCTGTTGGCTGTGTACCGAGTTACACTTTATTATTGGATGTGTGAATGTGTTGTCTTTTGTGAATTTTAGGCTTGTACATACATTGGTGGTAAAATCACTTCCCTCATATTTACGAAAACTTTTTTCCAATGAAACAATATTTAAATCATTGGACAACCTTTGCCAATCGAAGGGAAGTCGTTCGAGCACATGCTTTTTCTACGAACACGAAAAATGGACATTTGGTCAGGTAAGTGGCCCACTGTGGCTATTTGTAAATTCTGAAGGTTCAAAGTATACTTGGGGATGACATAAAATGCCAGTAATTTTCGCAAATGCAATACGTCCACAGGTTCAATCAATGAGTTTCCAAGTAGCAAATTTCTTTCAAGGTCAAGGTTACAAGAAAGGAGATGTAGTGGCACTTTCCATGCACAACAGACCGGAAACTATGTGTATTTGGCTGGGACTAAGTCGTGTAACTTGAATACATATTTTTATTGCAAAGCATTTGAAGGCATTTAGCTTTTTGCATTTAATGAGAAACTAATGAAATATTGTGTCACTGTAAACAAATAGATCGGCGTTACAACAGCTTTGATTAATTTCAACTTGCACGGAAAATCACTAGAGCACTGTATTAATATATCCAAGTGTAAGGCGTTCATATTTGGGTCTGAACTTCGAGAAGGTGAGAAAAAAGTGAATAAAAAATTAATAAAAGAGCTTTACACATGCACACATAAGCGCATTCAGTAAGATTTTGTAACCAAAGTCATTATTAAGAAATAATTTGGTGGGTAGTATCTGTATATTAATTTGTTGCTATTTTTAAAAAGAAATCCAGAAGATTCACATCAGCCAATCTCAAAACTCTGAGGGAGGAATTGTTTTTTATGAATTGGATCGATATTTCGACATAATTTCTGCAGAAGGCTACCAGTCAAATATCTCTGCTCACTCTGATAAGGACAGCTTCAGCAAATTGAAGACAAATGACCTTTCCGTTCTTCTTAGGAATGCTTCCGTACAGCCAACTAAACTACACAGAAAGGACCAAGAGCCACAATTTTTTGACACACTTCTCTACATTTACACATCAGGGACTACTGGAATGCCAAAAGCTGCTCGTATTACCCATTCCAAGTAAAACACGTCAAAGCTTATAGTTAGACCGTAAAATGAAACATTAAAAATGCTTCATTGATCACAATTTAATCTTCATTTGAGGTTAACGATATCTGGCACCGTCGGAGGACGTTTTATTTTCTGTCAGAGAGGAAGAGACATTATATACTGCCCTTTGCCGTTATATCACTCCATGGGACTCTTTTCAGTGGCCATTGCTTTCACGCATGGCATTCCCGTTGTCATTGTCCGAAAGTTTTCTGCCCAAAAGTTCTGGAGTGACATTCACTATTACAAAGCAACGGTTTGTTAACCCATTTTCTATTATTTCCTTCTAAGTAATTCCAATTTCCCAAACAATATTCAAAGTTGGATTTCTTCTTTTGCTTCCGGTTTTATTTATATGAAGATTTGCATGTATCTGGGAGAATTTTGTCGCTTTCTATTACATCTTCCTTCACAACCAGAGCTGGAGACTGGCCATTCCCTACGTACTATGGTAGGCCTCGGTGCAAAGCCCGAAGTTTGGCAATCTTTTAAAAAGCGATACAATATCGAAAAGTTTATGGAATGCTACGGCAGTACAGAAGGAAACTGTACATTGCGTAAGTTTCTCAATTTCTAAATCACAATGATGCAAATGGTGTTGACTGTCATAGAAATATTAATATTGTTTTTGCAGTTAACATAGAAGCAACGCAAGTTGGAGCATGTGGGTATATCCCTCCGTGGTCAAAACCTATCTATTCACTTAAGATTATAAAAGTGGATGAGGTAACTGGAGAAATTACACGTGATAAGGAGACTGGACTAGCAGTTATTTGTGAAGATAACGAACCCGGCGAACTTGTTGGGAAAATTACGAACATCTTTCCTTCCTTGAGATTTGATGGGTAAAACAACAACATATATTATATATTGAAATAGTTATCAAATTAGATTTAAAGGGTACCATTATAAACAATGCAGATGAATACGTCAAATCAAATTTAAAGTTTGTAATGATTTTGCAGGTACACAAATGAGGAAGAAACTAAAAAGAAAGTTGCTCACAATGTAGCGAAACGTGGTGACCGATACTTCCGTACGGGAGACCTATTTACACTTGACGAATAGCATATTGGACGCTGATGGTACTCTGGATTTGAAGACACTTGGTGAAGGTCTAGAGAGGGAACTTCCGATTTACGCAAGACCAAAATTTATACGTGTGATTAACGACGAAAATGGCATTAATATGACAGGTACTTATTACTTAAATTATGATACGGTTATGCTTGAAATTTAGTTTTTTTGTATGATAAATTTTTGATTTTTCTAAATTCCAGGCACATTTAAGCTTCAGAAATTCAACCTACAGCAGCAGGGATACAATATTGAGAGTATATCTGATCCTATTTTCATTTACGACCCTGCTTTGCGAAACTATAAGCCATTAGAAATGGACGTCTACAAACAACTAATGCTAGGAAGTTGTCGGTTATAGCTTTCCTAGCCTAAACATTATTATATACAGAACCAGTGCAAATACATTTTTGTATTTCATGCAGTAAAACATGGAATAATGTTCAGTATGATATGTATTCACGTTGTTACAACAATTAAGACTACCTCCCAAATAAAACATAATATGGTAGGATCACTCTACTGTACAATTAATTTTTGGTAATCTGAATCTGAATTAAAATTATGTACATAGTAATTTTGTACGGAGTCTTATATGAAAGATGAAAAGAACTTTGAACTGCCACTATACGCTGTGGTATAAATACTTTTTTTCACCCCTTTTCTACGTCCCGAGATTTTTTATCCTACAATATAAAAAGTAGGGTGGTGGTGAATGGTGGCGAGTGACTTTCTTTGCCCATCAGGGCGACATCGCGTAGGTAATACAGATATAAATTGTCTGAGAGTTTCAGTGTGCAACAAAACAGGTTGATGTTTGCCGGAAATGGTTCTGCGAATTTTTCAAAATTCCTTCCCACCGATAAAGCAAATGATGACTTATCTCAATGGGATGGCAGATGAAACTACCCTACGAATTCCCAGAGAATTCAACTTGCTCATCAGCATTGTATATTGTATACAAACAACATTTTTGAGCTGTGTGTACTTTATTTTTAAAGCAATTTTACTTTATTTAATTAGTACATGAAGTATTGTAAAGTAAAAAATGTTGCAGTGTGCAGCCTAGAGTACTTCATTTTAATTGGGCTATTGGGAAGAAAAAAGATTTTTCTGAAAAAGTACGAGTTCATCAAAGTTACTTTGAATCAAATATGAATCATCCCTAGATTGCAGCGATTCCAAAAAATCTCCTCAACATTTAAAATTCTTCACGCCAGTCGGTCTACAATGAGTCCTCTGAATTAAATTTTTGTCTTCTTGACTTGAGCTTATGCCATTCAGTCGTTGGAAAACAATATAAATGAAAATAATCTACCCATTACCCACCAATTTTATTGTTATAAGTTTAGTTCTAAAAGTTACCGGTCGTTGACCGAAATGCGTAAAGACTGGCAGACATAAATTAATCACAGCGCATGAGCTACATTTACAGAATCATGGAACGCATCATTCATAAAGAAAGCGCATCGTGCTTTGGTTATGCGAGTCAGTCGATTTTTGTCCCGTGTACTTAACTAGCGGTATGCATAACTTGTTCGGGTTAATAATGTCAAAGTCAAGAGAGCAGTTACCATTTCTTTGATTAACATCCAGGTTACAGTGTAACTAGTTTGCTCTGTTCTAATTTGTTCTCACGTACAAGCTTTTCTTTAATGTATTGTAACGAAAGCTTACTCATAGTGCGGGGGATATTTATTTTTAAACAATAGGTCGAAACATGTCTAGTTAATTTTTCTGTAGTACAGGTAGTCTGTGTAAGTAAGGAAGTTTAGAACGGTTTCCTCAAAGGAGAAAATGCGAACGCACTTAATACCAGTCACCAGGGCCAGGAAAGGAAATTCATGAGAAAATAGTTATTACCTATTTGCAATATCAGCTACATCAAACAACAAAAGGAGTCAGAGTCAGCAGTCGTTCATACGTCGGAGTAAGCATACACACCTGCAGCTTGCTAAAAGTTTTTTTTCATAGTGTGGCAGATTGCTATATCGCCATTATGCAACCGGTGCAATTACAGTTTCCAAATCCGACATGGATACTTCTTGGAGCAGTCCTAATAGTCGCAAGAATAGTGTGGAGTATAAGAAAAACAATTCGATATTCACTAGCAACATTACGGAGAGACGTAACGTAAGGAATTTTGGAAGTTACTTGAAATTTGAAGCTGCTCAATATTAATATTATCGGTACAATTAATCTTTAACTACCCGTTTTGTTAACTGTTTCGTTCCGTTACTTCTTCTAGGCTGGTGTACATATTGATAGGAAAAACACTTTCCTCGTACTTGTGGAGGCGATTTTCCAATGAAACGTTGTACAAGTCTTTTGACAAGAATTGCCAGTCAAAGAAAGATCGCTCTCGCACGTGCTTCTATTACGAGCAAGAAAAATGGACATTTGGCCAAGTTAGCTTTTAGAAATTTATGATTATTGTGATAACGTGAATAATGCGGATATTATATCATTATCACCCAATGAAATCACGTCTCTTTGCTCGCAGGTACAGTCTATGAGCTTCCAAGTAGCAAATTATTTCCAAAGTCAAGGCTACAAGCACGGGGATGTTGTTGCCCTTGCTATGCGGAATAGGCCAGAGGCCCTGTGTACTGTTCTGGGATTGAGTCGCGTACGTCTATAGCAGTTTACTTGCATCGTAAAAACTTAAAAATAAAATGAAAGAATTAAAATGATTTAATGTAAATGAATAGATTGGCGTTACAACCGCTATGATTAACTTTAATTTACACGGGAAATCACTAGAGCACTGCATTAATGTATCCAATTGCAAGGCATTCATATTCGGATCTGAACTACGAGAAGGTGACAAACAAACCAAACTTATCTGCCTTTCTCTGTGCTCGACAACTTTTCTAATGTGATTTGCTTTTCAACAAATCTTTAATTTAAATTTTTAGAAATACAGAAAATTAGCATTGGACGGCAACAACACTCGGACTATGAAGAAAGGGAAGTTGTTGTGTACGAGTTGGATAGATATTTTGATATAATTTCAGCCGAAGGTTACCAATCTAGAATGCCTCCTGCGACAAGTAAGCAAACCTTCAAGAAATTTATGCCAAATGACCTCGCCTCCTACCTCAGCACTACATCCACACAACCTACCAAACTCCGGAAGGGGGAACATGAGCCACAGTTTCTGGACACATTTTTGCTCATTTACACCTCAGGAACAACCGGAATGCCAAAGGCCGCTAATATCAGTCATTCAAAGTAAGGAAAATCGTATTTACATTACGATTACACTGCACATGGGTATAAATTCGAAATGATAACTCAACACTCGTTTTTCATACTCAATTGAAGGCTTTCCATGGCGGGCATGGGTGCAAAGTTCTTAGCAGACCTGAAGAAAGATCAGGATATTATTTATTGTCCTACTCCGCTTTATCACACAATGGGATTGTATGCAGCAACAGTTACTTTTATATATGGCACTTCCCTTGTCATTGTTCCAAAGTTCTCAGTTCAAAAATTTTGGAGCGATATTCACTATTACAAGGCAACTGTAAGTCATAAGTCATAATTGGGGCAAGTCGATAACTTTAGCTATAAACCTATGCCGAATTTAATTTATGGATTTTAATATTTTGTATCTCTTTAAAAGGTGAGCATGTACATGGGTGAATTTTGCCGGTTTCTGTTGAAACTTCCTTCCCAACCAGAGCTGGAGACAGGACACTCACTTCGTGCAATGCTGGGTCTTGGTGCAAAAGCTGAGGTTTGGGCCGCCTTTAAAAAGCGCTACAATGTTCACAAGTTTTATGAGTGTTATGGAAGTACAGAGGGAAATTGTACTTTACGTAAGTTGCCCAATTGTAGAGTATTATTGGAAAGTGATTAGAAAAATTATCGGATAAATTGTAGGTTCAAATGTTAGTTCAAGAAAGTGAATTATTAGCTTGGCCTTCATTATTGGTGATTTTCTGCATTAATAACAGTTAACATTGAAGCAACACAAGTTGGAGCGTGTGGGTATATACCTCCATGGATGAAGTCGTTATATTCACTCAAAGTGATGAAAGTGGATGAGGTGACTGGGGAAATTGTACGCGATAAAGAGACTGGACTGGCAGTTCTATGCAAAGACAATGAGCCCGGTGAACTAGTTGGGAAGATTACCAATCTTTGGCCTTCGTTAAGATTTGAAGGGTATGCTATAGTGTAGCTTGTAATTTATTATAGCATTAAAAATAATCGATGATTGGTTAATTTGCTTGTGGGATCCTCTAGATATACAAGCAAGGCAGAAAATGAGAAAAAAATTGCTCATGACGTCCTAAAACATGGCGACCGATTTTTCCGTTCTGGTGATTTATTTACGCTTGATGAGTACGGCTATTTCTACTTCAAGGATAGAATGTGACCGATTTTTCCGTTCTGGTGATTTATTTACGCTTGATGAGTACGGCTATTTCTACTTCAAGGATAGAATTGGCGACACATTCAGATGGAAATGGGAAAATGTGTCTACTGCTGAAGTTGAAGGAGCTATTCTGACCTTGACTAATATGAAAACCAATATCGTTTATGGAGTAGAAGTGCCCGGGTCGGAAGGGAAAGCTGGAATGGCAAGCATTGTGGACACTGACAACACTCTGGATCTCAGACGGCTCGCCGATGGGTTGGAAAGGGAGCTGCCGATTTACGCAATACCAAAATTTATACGTGTGATCAGGAACGAAAGTGATATTAGCATGACTGGTAAGTTATACAAATTATATATAAAAGCAACTGCCAATAATTTCTTTAATTTACTTGTTCAGTTTTTTAAGCTGCTTATTTGATTTTTTAGGAACCTTTAAACTTCAAAAGTTCCAATTGCAAAGACAAGGATTCGACATTGTCAATGTGACTGATCCAATATTCATCTTTGACCCTGTTCTACGAGGCTATAAACCCTTGGAAATGAATGTGTATAGACAAATAATGCAGGGGAGTTACAGGCTGTAGTTTGAGAACATTTTGATTTGATTTGGCTCTGTAAACCAGAATAAACTGCTCAACTAACTGAATACATTTCTGAGGGTATATGGTAATATTTACTGCTAATACGATAAAT
Source organism: Acrocyrtus sp. NNG-2020 (assembly GCA_027744115.1). NCBI lineage: Eukaryota > Metazoa > Arthropoda > Collembola > Entomobryomorpha > Entomobryidae > Acrocyrtus > Acrocyrtus sp. NNG-2020. The sequence goes on along the minus strand of JAHZND010000557.1, from coordinate 6,217 downwards.
AGTAATAAGAACAATTGAAAACTGTGTACCATTTCGCATTATCGGTACTACAAAAAATTTACTCAACTTTCGGAATACTCATACGTAGTATATAGGTATAGGTAGTTTACTTTCCATTTCAGTATAGGATACAAAATAAATCAATATCGGAATAATGTGGGTGGAAGACATTGAAATATTACTGCCATCAATACTGTATGATTGCGAATAAAGTGAAATATGATACGTACCGATGTAATCGATCTATTGCGTAATGTATTTTCTCATCATGATCATGATATCTAAATGCGTTACAATTTACAAATAGGTAGTGTGTAACCGATATCAAACAAAGCAGGAGCACGTGACTATATTTCAGCTTCTATAGTTGACTATTATGCGGTATTGCAATGCAGATATAGCTTGCCAATTTTCACTCATATCTTCTGGGAAATTCCATTCTAAAATGATAGGATTCCATGTTACATTCCATGCAGATATTAAAATTTTGCAGTTAACCATAACGCGTTGGGATTCTCTTGCAAATTATTAGATCCGAGTCCATGCTCCGACTATGGGCCAGTATTCCTATTATCCACTTTCCCATTTCGAGTATTGCCGCAAGCAAACAAATAAGTGCAGCTAGAGTAATCATATTAGAAATGCTGTCAGAATTTACATTTACGATGTATTGTTTTTTCGCAATGTCAAAATCCCTGATAGGGTGGTGCACCACGCAATCAATCCTAGCTCGGGCTTCTGGCTTGAATCAGGCAGAAAAATTGAGAATATGCAGCGCACAGTTCTATAAGGTACGCAATGAAACAAGCTTGCAGGACATATATAATGCATGCATCCGCTCACCTGCCTTCTACTCCACTTACCTTCTGGAAAAACGGTACTCAGAAGAATTGGGGGGCTCAGATGGAACTACCTAAGTAGGAAAATTAGTTTGACAAATGCACTCGCAAAAATTATGACAGCCAACAGCAGTGTAGACCTCCACGTACTCCGGTACTCCCGGAACCGGGACGACGTAACGTCGACTTTCAGTTAAACGTACCACTTAGCCAGACCCCGGCCTGAACTATGTAGCTGTGCTGAAAGTTGGTGGTAATTTTGTGATGATAAAATTGCATCACTTCTCATAATTGAATCTTTTATTTACCTTTCATCTTTGTGAAGTTATGATTAACATATGACTCTGTAGAGCGTTTTCTCTTTCTTACACTTATAGGTACACAATATGTAAAAGAGCGACCGAGGAGGGCTCCGTGTGCTGTGCTACTTTACCTCTTGACTCCCTGGATGGATACCAAAAGGAGAATATGTACTCTAAAACAAGACAGGAAGTGGATTCCTTTTACTGGTTTCTCCCAGCTGAATAACTTTACACTGCTTAATAAACGAAAATGAACGACTTTACCCCTGTAATTTTATAAAGGAAGACATGAGAGCGAGAGCGCCTCTAAATGAAATAAATGGAACTGACGAAATGATATGCGTCCTAAATTTTCTTCAAAAATCTGAAACATTTCATTTCATCCTTCCAACTGTTTAATAAATGATGGATAGAATGTGGAAGGTTTGATTTTCCTCCTTTCATTTTCGAATAGGGTTATATTAAAACCGATGAAAAGATGTATTCCTATTTCAACTCTATTTTCTTCAGAGATGTAAAACATTCATTTTATTGACTCTGACTGGTTTCTTCAGCAAACGCAAATAAAATTGGATCTGTATCTCGTCTAAAACTCAATTTCTTTCATCAGTGAATGCTCCAATAGATCCTACATTATTATGTGAAATCACCAACAATCGCTATCTGTCATCGCCGAGATATCTGACGATGACGCTTACATGGAGAAATCCTATTTGGGAGAGATCCCAACTTTGTGCACAGTGTAGAGAACTCCAGGAGAGTCCAGGAAATTTCCAAGTTTCTCTACCAATTCACTACCTTCACTCTGTGTGCGCTCTGTTCTCACCAAAGAAGTATAAATTAATCACGTGATCATACGTAATAACTGGCTAAATAAAGGAGGACGTGAATAGAAGTGTGAAAGTTACATGAACGGATCGAAACGAGCTGAAAAACCGAATTCCGTTACTTGGAGAGAAAACATTCCTCTTCGCCCATCTCATTCTTCTCAAGCCTTCTTCCTTTTAAGGAGTGAACAGCACACCATTCCTCGTGCAATAAAATTTTATTCCCCTCAGCTTTGGCTTTGGCTTCTTCCCTTCCTCAACAAAGATTGGAGTGGTGTAATTCTATTGCAGTACATTATTACAAATGTCTATATATCCTTCACGATTCTGACATTTATCCGTTTTCTCTCTCAATTCCGGCCTTTTCCCTCCCACTCAGTCTCAGAAAGTGTGGAGAAGGGCCATCACCGCACATCTACACAATTCTCATCATGAGCCATAGCCCATATATCTCGCGCTAACTCAAAGTTGGCAAACATTCTATTTTAAGTACATGATTGAGCCTTCCATACTACACCTTCTATCTATTCCAACTTCACTAATCCAAAAGTCGTCACAACTGTGGGAACAAGTTTTCACTATATTTACCTACAACTTTTTCCTTTCCTCTGTATTAGAAAAATATTAAAAAGTCAATATGAGAAATGGGATTCTTCAAAAAGTACTACACAGAAAAAAAACTTCTCCAAATGTTTTATTTCATCATCTCCCGAGAGCCTGTTATTTCACTGGAGCACACAGCACGCGGATGTGGAATAAATGCAAGGTAAATATTCATACAAATCATATGTTATTAGATTCACCGGAATTTCCCCCAGTTTTTGTCAGCAATATGTGATAGTGCCACTATAACTTGGCTTTAGCTTTCTGGAGAAAAGCAGGAAAACATATCGTATTAAAATATTTACGGAATTGTCGTTCCCATAATATGAAAAAAAGGACGTTGCTTTCACTCATTCCATCCATTTCCTTTCCATTCTGCAAAAAAACAAACTTTCTAGCTTCACGAGAAGCTTCCCAGGAGGTTTTTTTTTGCTCGTGCTTCGTTGTTGCCTTGCTTGTCATGAAGTTGTGTAAGTACAAAAGTAGTATGCAGTGGTAGTTAGCGAGTGACATGAAAACGAAGTGTGCAGTTTTTTCTCTCTTTCCCACAAAATACCCTGAATAATCCCATATCCCTAGAAATCTAGTAGCAGGTAAACAGTAAAATAGAAGTGAAATCGGAAATAAGCAGCTCTCTTTTTTTAGGTACATCCGTTCCTCATCACAGAAAAAGTGATTGCTGTTGGCATAATGAAAACATCCTAGTGCTGTCTGTTGTGTGGAAGAAAGCTGTTTACTTTAAAATCCAGTGAGACCTTGTTTATTTGCTCACTTTTTGGAATCGAGAGCCACTCTTCCGCAATAATTTTTTTAAGAATTGAATTACAACTCTGAATTCAGTGGGAGCAGTAGGGCGCAATTTTCCTTTTCCTCCCCTATTGTTGTGTTTACAACTTAGCACGGCTGTCCGTACAATAATTCTCTTTCTCCTTCGTGTTGAGGAAAGTACTTACGCTTCCCTTACAAAAGATTTATTCCCCGTTTTTTTACTCTCTTCGATTGTGTGTGGGACTTCGAAAGAACGAGATCCTGTCTCAAGGTGCACGCTGCCTATTAGAGAAATGAAATGAGCGTCTGCTCACTGCCTCCGGGAAATGGGGATACTCTTACACAAATAATAAAAACTAAAAACGTTGACAAGTATGACTGTCTCAAGGACTTGGGACAAGACACGCAGCTTGAAAAAATCTATAGTGCATATCTACAAAATTGTATTCTGTCCATGTACTGGCACTGTTCTAAATTTTTTTTTGTGAAAATATATGTACAAAATTGCTAAGTTTTCTCTCCACTTCCTCGTCTCTGTCCATAATGTTTATTGACTTCTTTACTTTCTCCAACTGAACCTGAAAAGCTCGGTAACAACTTTTCACTTTATTTTCTTTTTTTTGGAATGCCAAAGAATTTCAAATCAGTCTTTTGTGAGTATATATTTTTTTGCTTTCTCTCTTGTCATTTTCAGTCCGTAAAAGTCACTTGCCCTATCGTATATTAGAAGTGCTCCGTGAAAACTGTAAAAGAATACGGAATATTACACCACCCACAGTAATCTTATATAGCAGCTCCAAAGAGAAAAGGAGGAAGGAAGAGTGAGCACCTTATTTTCCACGGAATGCCTACATGCTAGTTACGGAAAGTGTGTTTTACAGCCGTTTCCAGTACATGATGCACATACGTCAAACAATAGGGAGCCAGGGAACGTTGTCTGGTGTACTTACAATTTGAACTTAGAAAGAACGTCACTAAATCCTGCTCTGTAGATTGTGAATTTAATGTTCATTTTCAGTTTATAAAAAGTTGGACATTTGCAACGAAAACGAAATTTTTCCTAAAATTCCTTAGCCTACAAAATTTAAGATTGGCGGAAACTATTTTATTTTAATTCTTACTTTTGAGTTCCAATATAAATCAGAAATAGAACTGAAAATTACTGACATTACCTCTTTGTAAGGAGCCCTTCTCTCTATTTATAGTAGTTTTGCTATGTGCAATCTGTCTACCTCGTTTCCACATGCCAAGAGGACACCTGTCTGTGTCCCCTGGTTTTAGACATACTCTCAAATTTCAAAAAGAGACAAGTCAAGTGAATATATTTAAAAGAAAGAAGACATGCCACAATCAGCTCCTTTCGGGCTGGGATTGTTGCTTGTGAAGTGGGTAAAAAGTCATTATGCATTAATGCATACAACAAACATATTTTTAGACAGAGCCTTTTTTCCGTTAGCAGTAGCAGCGCAAGCACAGTGTCACTGGAGCAAAAAGCAATAAGCTAACTGCAAGTAGTAGATTTCACTTTTCTTTCACATTTCATCAGGCAGAACAAGAGAAAGTGGGGAAAAGCAGACTGGAAGCTATACACTCAATAGGGAAATAAAATTCCGTAATGTTACGTGCCGATGCCAACCCAAGTAGAAAAGGGAAAGACCACATAAATAAAAGAAGGGCCTTAGCCAAAAAATGCTTTTCATTCTAGATTCATAAGGGGAAAAAGAGAGAGAAACCCTTTTCCCCCGTTTTTTACAAGTAGTAGCCGAACAGCATAAAAAAAGTGCTTTACAGTCACTGCCAATGCCAATACAGAGGATTAAAGGGAGACAAGGAAAAGGCGAGCAGGAAAAAAAGGAATAGAGCGAGTAAAACTTCATCTGTCACAGATTTACGCTAGGCAGGGAAGGAGCGTGGGATCCCAGTCTCCGAGTGAAAGTTGAAGGAGGAAGAGCAAGAGCGTGCGAGAGAGATATCTGTGCGCCCCGAGTGTGCTCTGCTGCGTGCTATTTACGGGAACATTTATTATAAGGAGCAGATGTGGGCAAGGTGATTTAAAAACGGTGGATGTGGAGGTGGATGGTGAAGGAAAGGCGTCTTCTCTCGGTTTTCTCCATGCTCCTGGGCTGAGAGCCAAGAAAGGGAAATTCATCTTTGAAGAAAGTCACGACCGCCATACGTGTCACCTACTGTCAGGAGTAATCCTTATTTAATTTCTGAGATATACTGCTCTCCTTCCTCCTTATCTTTGGGGAGCGTGTATGACAGCAAGTTATAGCTCCCTTCTTGGAACTACTACTTCTCCACTAGAAGTGCGACAAATTGGTAAGTACTTAATCTCTAAAATTTACTCTTTACTTTAGACATCTCCTTCGCCTCTAATAATTTGTCAAGATCGGGAGAGTAAGCACAGGGATATTTATCATGAACGTCCCTTCCCGAAATTTATAAGATGGAGAGAGAAAAAAGTTATTTCCAGCTTAAACACCAATTCCGATTCATGATCACGACCGTTCACTCCTAATGCACAAAGTCATTACACCGCTTTCCTGACGTATGCAGATGAACTGAACCATTCCGAAAAGCAAACTGAAAAGTCTGTGCAAAAATTGGAAAGGTATCTGCAAACTTTTTTTCCGTTTTCCTTTCCCCCCAAAAAAATACTATTCCGCTATCCTACTTTACAAGAGCCTTTCACTAAAGATCATCGTTTCTCTAATGCGCCCTTCTCTTGCTATCATACCTTTTCCATCAGTGAAGAGGATGCTTCAAAAATGTATGCATTTTTCAGGAGCGCAAAAAACTCGTTATTCCCAATGTTTTTACGATTCCGGGGAGAGTTCTGTTGTAAATAGTTTAGAGTTTCTCATTTTCCCTCGAT
>JAHZND010000556.1:0-10003 GCA_027744115.1 Acrocyrtus sp. NNG-2020 | reverse complement strand
AAAAATGTGTATCGAGCTTGTTAAAATCCTTTCAGGTAAAAGAAGTAGCGCCATACACAACAAAGACGGCTTTCGAACGTTTCTGGAAACAGGACATTAAGCATGCCAGGGATTATAACAAGACTCATACTGGGTACAATAAACGATTTCCTCCCTTTCTGTAATACTTACACTCTTTTGCAGAGCTATTTGCTATAATGCTAACATAACATTTAATTCGGTGCATCTAGCAAAGACACGTTGATTCACGATCTCGCCGATGATCCAAGATTACTTGATGTGGTTCAGGATGACTTTGTTTTTAATCAAATTAAAAATCGGACCATCTATCGCGAAGAGAACGTGATTACTCAGGTGAAGGAGGCAAAGTCGAAAGCCGTTGTAGGAGGTGGTGGACTATTTCACGGAAAGGCCACTTAGCTTTTAGCTATGAATAAAGTGAACGATAATGGGAAACTAGCCAGTCTACGTAATTGGTGTTTTCTGTAATAATAATGAATCAACTTTCTGTGAGACCATATATAAACTTACTATAATAATAATTTTTAGCAGGACTTCCAAAGATAAGTTAATTAAAGTTGATATCTTTTGTGGTATTTGCCTACCGTCAATTGTTATAAGCACTTTACTCTGAATAAATAATATTTTTAAATCGAACTTACAATACAATTATAAATAAATACGTAATATTAATTCCCGCTTTGTTGAAATATTCTAATGAAAATGTACAAAATTGGCATTTATTACTCGTACGAAAGACTCATTTAGGCTTGACTTGATGTGGCTGTAAGCGCGGACTCACAGTGCCGTTGTCATTGTCGCCTGCTCAGCAGGAAATAGTCCGGGATAAGGTCTCACGTTCCGCAGGTATTTGGAGCTGGACTGCCTGAACATATTGCAGAGTCCGCAAGGAAGGCTGGTGAAGTTGTAAATGAGCGCGAAGATGCAAGCGACAAAAGGCAAAGCAACGAAGACGAAGACAGCCACCACAGTGAAGAATCTATTCCTTCTGGCAGCCTCGTCTAATTCACTATCCTTCACAGTTTCTTCATAGTTCCTCGCAACTAAATGGAAGTTCTTGTTTCTGTGACTTGAGCTGTTTGCTTGGAGTAGAGGAGGGAACTTTGCTGGAGCCCCACAGTGCATTTCTTGCTGGGCTACAACATAAAAATGCGAGGGGTCCAGGCTCCCATCAGCCTTCACCTTGCCGTATTTGAAGAAGTACCGACAGCTCAAATGCTTCGAGGGAGTGCTCTGGTTTTGGAGGGTGTGGTGATGGTGCCGGTGATAGATGAAGCTGCACAGGTGCTCGTCATCTATTTATAAAATAGAGGAAGCAGGTTTAGTTTTATGTAAACTATAATTTTTTTCACCTCGTCGCATTTGCAATTTTTAAAGACTGTCCCCTCACTTTGAAAATGCAGATTTTTTACTATTAGTGGGACTGGGTAGCTGCGGTGGCAGTAGAAATCGCAGTCTCTCCTGTCGGCTAACGGTCCCACACCGTGCACTTGGCACAAAATGCAACTCCGCAGTTTCTCGCAGCTTACCTACACATAAAAAAATGTAACATGAAAACCGGTATTTGTCTCTTCTTCTGATCTGATCTGATCGTAAAAAAATAAAAGCAATAATAACTGTGATAACTGTACAAGGCAAATAAAACTTTTTTTTCAAATCGATAAACATTCAATATTTTAATGAGGAGAACCTTCGCTATTTTATACTGGCATGCATCCCCAATCCACCCTTCTCTGCACTCGCAGACTGCGCCTTCGCTCGAGCAACTACACTTTCCATGATCATCCCCCGAGCATGCTTTTCCACTTCCAGATTTGCACTCCTCACATTTCTTAATGGTTAAGGTATCGGCAGCACCACTTCCGCTTTCGTTATGATAAGAAGATGCAGGTGCTATTGTAGTACTTATCGGTAGGGATGATAATTGCGATGCTGGATCCGTTTCGCCACCTCCACACAATGCAAAATTCTGAAGTGCAGTCAGAGTCACTAAGCTAGCTACTGTCCAATGGTTATGCTCCCAATTTAAAGGGATGATTAGATCCATTTAAAATATGCTTCAATTGACAATAAATAGTTTTTCTGCAATAGCAATGCGGTGCGTTATCCGTATAGGTACGTACGTTTATAAAATTATCGGTAAGATTGCTCCTTCTCACTCTCAGCATGATGAAACTGGCTAATACGTATATTTGCATTTCGCAATGCGTTGGAAAGCTACATTTTTTGTTAGCGTGAGGAAGGTGGCCTGTGACAGCTACAGGAAGTGCTGATCCGAAATCTTGCGTCATCTGGATCGTTTTCTGTTGGCAAAAAGTCAACAGTCAACCTACATCAAAAGTTCATTCTAACAGAATTCGCAAAAGTTCAATTCAGCCATTCTCAAACTTAGCAAAGTATATCGAGTTCGCAGTACTAAAACAGCTAACAGTACGTGATGATGAGCACAGATACTCTCGCAATCTAAAAATAGGATCATTTCAGATATTCTGATTCAGAGTCAGAGAAAAACGAAATGAGGATGAATGTCGCATTTACGAGAGAATGACTATCTTGATAGTAATAATTACGAACAAGCTCACAAGGCAGCTGTCAGTTTATTTAGGTAACCAAGAAGGAACAGTATGATGGCATTTGCATTCAATATTCAACACATTAAACTGGACTTTATTCGCCTTTCATAAGTAAAATATCACATTTTTAGACTAAAGCATAATTTGATTTTCGGCGTAAGCCAAACAATAATGAGTAGCACTATATAGCACTTTAGCTATAATTGAAATTACAATTTAAGTAGTAGTGGCTTAACTAGAACACTTTTAGAATTCGGATACGAACCAGTCAGCATGTACCTTCCAGTAGTGCTGGACGACCATCATGAAGAAGAAGGTGATTTGAGGTATGATATACACCGGGAGCAACCACCTCCAAATGGTGTTGTACGGCGCTGGCAGCGGAACCTCTTCAATTGCTTCGATAACAGGACAAATCTTCCTCTTGGGGAACACTTGCATGTCAATCCTCCGAACGAGCACTTCCGCAACAATGAAGAAGATAAGAGACCAAGCTTCAATGCAACCCATGTAGATAACGGTAGATCCCTTGATAGACTTGATTGAGAATATGATTGAGGAAATGCCCGCGATTTTTGATAGATAGCCGCAGGTAATGTGGTAGATGATTGCCATGTTCCTGTACGCCTTTTGTCTTGGTCGTCGCCAGGCATCTAGGTAACTCATCATGAACAATATTACCGCTAGACCTCCAACGTATCGGTGTCCAACCGTTTTGAAGCAGTACTCGACCTTCGTTATGTTTCGCCGAACGTTGCACAAGTCCTTCGCACCAGAGGATATATTAAAGTCTGGTTCAAGTTCAGGATCCACCATTTCAGTGTCGTTCTTTTTCTCCGTGTAGCTTTGGTAGCCCAGCAGAAAGTAGCCAATCAGTGAGGATGTAATCACACAGTAAGTGACTCCCATGTGGATCTATAAAAAAGTAGTTATTCAGTGTATTGTTTCAAATTGCTATTAAACCCTGACAATTTAAGTAATTTTGTTTTCAATTAGCACGCATTTTTTTACCCAGAGCCACCGCCCAATTCCAAAGTAGCCGCTGTCTGGCATAATCGGCCTTGTTTCTTTCATGTAGCGGCCCACAAACGCGAGGATGTTAAAGCCCACTGTGACACTGAAGATAAGACAGTATCCGTGGAACAGCAGCACATATTTCTAGACAGGGGAAGATGTAAACAATTTAAATTTAATTCAATTTAATGTGCACAATGTATACGGTTTATTGTTATTCGCTTGTATTTAATTTAATTTTAATTAAAGGAAACTTTTTCATCGCTACATTTTTTTACTTGCCTCTCCCCACTGCCATGCAATTTCGTCAAACTGCTCGGAAAAACTGAGATTTTGAAAGGTTACATTTTGCTTGTCCCTATTCCCATACTCTCTCATCTTATCCCCGCAGTCTTCATCCAGCTGGGAATCATGGCACCGGTTCTCGCACTTATCTTTTGCCCTAATGTCGTAGTCAAAGGCACCTGGATCCAGGTCATACGTTTCGCAGTCTATTAGTTGTGGGTCACCTGGACGGTCTGGTTTATCTTCGGGATACAGTATGTCTGTGAGGGCAATCGAGCCATTAGTGAGTGCAAGGTCATCTGGTACGTCCCATTCCGCTACTCCTACATTCCAGCTAAAATGNTTATCTTCGGGATACAGTATGTCTGTGAGGGCAATCGAGCCATTAGTGAGTGCAAGGTCATCTGGTACGTCCCATTCCGCTACTCCTACATTCCAGCTAAAATGGCCCAAAGAAAAAAAAATCTCTTAACTTTTTCCAGAAAAATATCGCTACATATAATATAATATAAAATAAATATTCTAGCATTTCGTACGTAATGTCCCCAGCGTCAGGACAAAACTTCCCGATATTTGTCCTTTCCCTTGCCTGCCTCACAACTCTCGTTAGTTGACCACTGTTGCTCTCATTCAGAGCCCTTCGCTTTCTATTTCCTTGTTTAGAAATTCCCCTGTCGCTTGTGTAGCTGTTCCGTATGTTAGTCCACTCCTTTAGAGTCGTCGGTATTTCCGTATCAACTATAAATATTCTAGCATTTCGTACGTAATGTCCCCAGCGTCAGGACAAAACTTCCCGATGTTTGTCCTTTCCCTTGCCTGCCTCACAACTCTCGTTAGTTGACCACTGTTACTCTCATTCAGAGCCCTTCGCTTTCTACTTCCTTGTTTAGAAATTCCCCTGTCGCTTGTGTAGCTGTTCCGTATGTTAGTCCACTCCTTTAGAGTCGTCGGTATTTCCGTATCAACCATGTGAACGGGTCCAGGAGGACAGGTATAGACTTCTATTCCGCTTTTACTTGTAATGCAGTCGTCAAAGGTCTTGCTTACCATTATTTTGTAAAATCCTGATCCTTCAGCTATAGAGTTAACTATTCCATTCAATACGAAGTCATCTGAGTGGCAGCGTACAAACTTCTTAGGCCATCCATAGTAAAACGGGTAGTACGCACCTATCGCATTATGCTCAACTCTCGCCTCGAATATTTGCGTGTAGTAAGCTTCGTATCTGCTGAGCTCCCCCTTAAAGCTCCGTACAGTGATAACTCTAAAGAAATTAATTAAAGTTTTAAAAATATATATTTATTTAAGGCCTTTTAAATGGCGATGGAAAAAACTTACAGAAATTGAAAGAAGGTAATGTCCGCGCCGGGATACTGTGTGAATTTGAAGTGAAAGTGGAACGAGTTCGAGCGGTAAGGACGTCGCGATTTATGGTCAGGGTGTCCACCGAATGTAAACACGTTTGGATGTCTCGCCTCGAATATTTGCGTGTAGTAAGCTTCGTATCTGCTGAGCTCCCCCTTAAAGCTCCGTACAGTGATAAATGGCAATGGAAAAAACTTACAGAAATTGAAAGAAGGTAATGTCCGCGCCGGGATACTGTGTGAATTTGAAATGAAAGTGGAACGAGTTCGAGCGGTAAGGACGTCGCGATTTATGGTCAGGGTGTCCACCGAATGTAAACACGTTTGGATGCTAACAAAAATTAAATGTGGGTGATAAAAACTGAAGCAATTCAATTTTAAATAGTGTTGTAATTTTTGTGATAGTCTATGCATAGCTTACAGCGTACAGCAACGCAGGTCGCGACATGCAAGGAATTATCGCGGTGTTTTTGCTAAAAACAAGGGTTTTCTTACTGCATTCTCTACAGTCAAAACCAACATCAAACTCTCCGAAAGGGATACCAAAAGGGGCACTATGGGGTTAAAAAAGGTAGTTTTAAAGTGTGAACTTGAAAAGTTGCAAAGTTGGCGTTACATTTTATGCAGGAGGTTATTAGTCCGTTTGATTTACCCGATTGGTTGAACATAAAGTCCTTCCATGTATAAAAAATCGTTTGTAGTGTCAGCGACCTCTACAGTGATGTGAACCCAATTTTTTAGGACTGAGTTGTATCCACTGTCTTCATCCTGAACTAGGTTATTAGTCCGTTTGATTTACCCGATTGGTTGAACATAAAGTCCTTCCATGTATAAAAAATCGTTTGTAGTGTCAGCGACCTCTACAGTGATGTGAACCCAATTTTTTAGGATTGAGTTGTATCCACTGTCTTCATCCTGAACGCCAATCGCTGTGAGATGGAACTGTAGAGAAAAATGAGGTTATTTAGCGGTGATAAGTAAGTGTAAGGATGAGGTGAGAATTTATTAAACTGAGAAAGAAAACCTTGTCATATGCCATAGTAATAGTAAATACATACATACCTTCGTAAATCCTAATGGGCTTCTTGCGGATTTTGCTATCGGAATAAAATTATCATCTTTTTTGAGATCCTTGAAGATTGGAGCAAAATTTTCCAGTTCCGTCAGCTTAGGGGACTGATTGTCGATATCTATGCATAGGGGAGCTTGTCGAACTGCGCCAACTTGTTGAATGAAGACAGTGGCGGAAATGAGAAGTAAACTGAAGGAGGATAAGGAAGGAGGTCCGACCGGAGAGAATTTCCATTTCTTATGGGGAATGGAGCCCGTCATTGTCAAAGTCAATATTAACTCAGGTTATAAAGCGATTTGAGATGACGCACGTGAGTGAATACAGTAGAAAATTTGTACGAATGTAAAGTTTTCACAGTTATTCGAAAAATCGACTGACATGAGTCGTCTGATTCAAGAAAAGCTTTTTAGTAAAGTAGAATAAAGCGGAATTCAATAATTGCTGAAGTGAAATTGTAATTTTAAAGCGCCTCACAATAATAAAGCATTTCAGTTAGGATTGTTTCCATGGACGGTATCCTTAGCTTCCTGACCCTTTTCCGGTTTTCAGTTGTCGCCTTTATCAATTTTGGGTTTCCATGCATCGCTTTACTCTCACTTTCCCTTTGGGCTCATCTTATAGCTCCCTTTATGTTAGATGCTGTTAGTCATCTTGTGGCATATTCGAGATCGAAAAACTTCTAAAATTAGTCAGTCAACCTTATAAATGACATATTGCACAACTCTCAGAATATCTTGTTTGATATGATTTCAACATTTGGGTGAGGTCAGGTCAAATTCATTATCTTTACAACTTATATGTATCCGGTGCGTATCATAGACGGATGGGCGCAAAATCAGTACATGTGATAGACGGCAGACTTGACTGATGCCGCACTGACTCGGAGATACCTTCATGATAATACCTACTTTTCAGCACATGATGTCCTTGTTCCAGCTGGAAAATCTAGCTTCCAGTACATAAGTTGTAGATGAGGTCTCCAGTCTTCACGAACAAATTAAAGAGCAGCATGCTTATAAAATTCATGCCTGGATTTGGTTACATGAAAAAGGAATATATCTAGTTCGGCTGGCTGGACGCTGGCCGATGTTGTACTATTAAAATGCATGGCTCATTTTTTGTCGCTGTGATTGGAATGCAGCAAGAAAAGTGCATGTGATTAAAAGGACGGAGAGTGTTCAATAAACGTGTCATCAGCATGATCATGATCACTATACTTGCAGTTTCTATTTTCCACTCCATTATTCGTATTCCGTACAATTACCTAAGTTTATCGTACTATGAAACTAAATGGAAATTAACATTTTTATAATGGCTAAAAGTTTTATAGTTAGTTATGAATTAAATAATTTCAGCAATTAGTAATTCTCTGACAGTTGATGTTGATGTATGCGTGCCCACTTCCCGGTTCTAGTGCACTCGTCTCTGATCATCATTCAATTCAATTTAAATGTTACATTATGTAAGTATAGTTAGCCGATTTAAATTACATGCTTACACAAAGTTACACAAACAGTTGCAGATTCTAGCGCAGCGGAATGACGACATGCCGAGCTGATGATGAGTGGCTGATGAAATCAAGCTTAAAACGTGGTTTTAGCTATGCCTATGAAGAGACGAAGAGACAAAAAGATAAATAATTTTTGACAGCACTCATTAAAAGCATCAGTACACGCACTCGCTAATTATAATTATTTTTTAATATTATGATTGGGACCCGGGACGAATAACTTTAGTGTTAGAGCATGCAGAAGTGCATTACATTTCCAAATATGTTCATCAATTCTTTTCTCATTACTCATTCTGTCATTCTACTACAGCATTTTGAAACAAAATATCTGCGACACTTGAAAAATTAAATTAGTGATTAGTTTACAAAGCCATAAAAGTTAATTAGTAATGCGGACAACTACAAACTATATACCTATGCTATGCCATGTTCTCTCGGCCTTCATGAAATTGCTTGGCAGCTTTAACTCACGTTCACGTTCCACTCTCCTAAACCTTTACGCACGCCTCTCTCCATCTCAATAACAGGTGGTGATGACGGTGACTGTGATGGATGATAAAAACACTTATTGGATTTTTTTTATCGAGTACACATGTCCCATTCGTTACATAAATGCACTCTCTCATCCACTCAAGTACATATTTTGTAAGCACTTTTGGATACCTGGATTGCTTAGGACAAAAATGCTTCTTTCCGTCATCACCAAAAAATATATTGATTTTTGTTGCACCTCGCCCCAAAATAATGATGCAACATTTTGTTTGTGAAATCAGTCGGAAAAGTCCATAAAGTCTATAAAGATTTTTTTTATCCGATGGTAATTTTAAATGTTTGGGCCTGTAAACTTCCTTATAGTAAGTGTTGTCGGTGTTGAAGGAAAATCCTGCGTCATCTCATCCTCGTCTTCAATCTTGGAAAAACGTTGCATAATGCAAGCACGTGTGTGCCTTATACTATGTTTCGTCCAGCAAATCCCGTAATTGATTTCCCATGATACGGTTTCTCTTCTCAGACTGAATTGCATTATAGAGTGGAACTGTTCACATGAGGAAGAAGATGAATAGATGAAAGGAAGCTGAAACTGGGGAAATTTTTATAGTCGTTTGTACGTAACGCATATAAAAGACACTGGGAATAACGTCATCGTCTACCCTACTCAAATTACACCATGCTCGTGCTACTTTAAGTGAATGAAAAGATTTGTACACTCATCATCCCGTGTCTTCCATAACGTTTCGCAAATCGAAAACAGCAGAGGAAGATAATGGGCAATAAAATTCTGCTAAATACGGATTCGATGCAAATAAAAATTGTCCAAAAAGCAGTAAATACTGGCGATGAGTGTGCTATTCCTCCCGACCTAGATGACATGAAACAAATAACACGTAAAAATCGGAATGAGTAATAAAATGCCACTGCTCAAATATTTTTCCAACTGTCATTTTCCCACCCGGTGGTGGAAAACCGACATTTGCTTTGAAATGATGGGACCCTTTCTTATTTACATTTCATTTATTTTAGCATCATTTCTAGTGAATGAACTTAAGGCCGAAGGTAGTGCTAGTTTTTTTTAAATAAAATTTTAAGCTAATTTGCCGTTTCCTTTCAAACTACAATTTTCTCTTTTTAATACACTTTAATAGAGGTTAAAAGCTTCATTTGTGGATCAAGCCCATCTTTTGCGTGAAATCTACGTGTACAACATTTACTCGATGCAAATGTGGGATGCAGTCATAGTGTGAGGCGCACTCACAGTTCACAATCACACCACCACTTAAATTCCCCCAACCACTAGGATTTCATCAGGAGAGGCTCACACTGAACTAAAGCGAGCATAGCATCATCATCCTGTATCTTCATGAAAATGATTAAGCTAAAAGCATAATATTTCGTATTCCTTCTCCTTCTGCTCTCAAGGTTGGCCTTTTTTTGCATGGGAATCTTGCATGGAAACCGGTCGGTCGGTCAGTGTTCTGCTCGTAGTAGTCACTCATAGCCAAGAAAGACTGTATCACTACTCACGCCACCCAACATGCCAACAAAATTGTGTAGTAGAATTACCTAGAAAAAATATAGGTATATCCGATCTGATGCAAACGAAAAACCTCAATTTTTACTGTGCTATTAACTTCACATGAAAAGCGGAGAGAAAACGCAAACTTCT
>JAHZND010000555.1:0-11441 GCA_027744115.1 Acrocyrtus sp. NNG-2020 | reverse complement strand
GATTTTTAGTAGTGCGTGTAAAAGCTCATGGCTATGTAAGTACGATAATGAAAGTCATGAGGACCAACAATGCACTAAAAATCATATTTACGTCATGTCACCATCACGTCACATCAATTTCTTATCTTGAATAATTTCAGTTACATTTATGTGGCGCATAGCTATATGCATACCTGATAGTGATAACAAAACCGTTTTTGTTCAGAGATGGCAAAACTTCTGCATGCTCTGTAGTGCCTAATGAAAGATGAGATTACATTTTAGACTACTCAACTATGGAATTTTACACTGCGAAAATAAAATCTATCGCCAAGTTAATTTGCCATCGTGTTGAATTTTCTATTGACAAGGTCAGCAAAATGAGGATATTGATATGTTTTTGTAGTTCGACAGCAGTTTTCAGGTTTTTAAGGTGGGAAGGTACCTTATTTTTTCGTGCCATAACCACAGGGAATTTTGGCAAAAAATGGTATTAAAAAGATAAATGCAGAATAGTAAATATGCAAATAGCACATCTCATTGTGACTGAGAACAGTAAAATGAATTGTTTTGCCATATTTTCTATTTATAGAAAAAAGCTATTTTCGAAAGGGTTACACGTAAAGAGATCCTTTTTGGTACAGAATAAAATCGATTTATTGATAAATTTGTAGGCCCAAACAAGCAAAAAGTATGAATAAGGTTGATTGTAATTTTGTGATTGTTGATTTTTATCCAGAGAGCGTAATAATAATATTATCGTTTATAGTTGACTGCTCACGTAATATGGAATTAACCAGATAAAGAATTCGTGGAAGTTTGTTCCATTGGGAGAACGCAGTTTTGCATTTGTCGTAGGAAGTTTTCATTACCTGTCAATGTGTGATATGGGACGATACGCGATGGTGTTTTTACTTGCACTGATATGAGCGCAGTTACGAAAAACTTTGTCAGCGTTTCAGCCAAAAAACAGGATGTGGGTTTTTAATAGATTTTCAGAGACGCAATCACCATCGCCAGACTAGAAATTCCAAAGTGAGTCATCTCAGCTGCCTAAAATAATATGTCCAATTATCCAATTGCATAGTACACTTCTAGAGGACAAACTATCTTTTTCGTGGCTTTCTAAAATAAACTTATTTGCTTAATTAATTTTACGCGAAGAAAAAAATTTTCGTGTGAATTTTCCAACGCGGAAATTTGCTCTTGCAACGCTTAAAATGGAAACGGTGTAATTATAAAAAAACTAAAATTTTAATTGCTGAAATGAACTACATGCAAAAAGAGCTGACAAAATGGGGCTGATAATTAGGCCAGATACGAAAATTTTTAAATAATAATTTAAAAACCCTACTTAAATTGCTTAACAATTTTAAGAAGCTGCTCGTCTGGGTCCATCTCTTTCCACTACAAAAAGGCAAGCTAAAAAACATGAATTAATTTTTACCTCTTGAGTCCTGCTAGAAATTTTAAATAATTTCGATGAAAAACTAAAAAACATTGTTTTTTTTTGCTTTTTTGCTCTTCATGTGAATTTTCTCTGTTGCGTAATTCCCCATTTCATTCTCTATCAGAGAAATTATGGTGTGCTATCTCACCTTGTTAATTTTCTATTCGGTATCACCTCATCTCTCAACTTATAGAAATGGACGGCAAGCACTCAGCTAATAATAATTTTTGGATAGACTGCAGAAAAAACGACATAGCTATATTAGAATTTATTACGAGAGCGACAGTTAGCGCTAATCTGATTGCATATTTATAGGCATTTTTACAACAGTGCAGCTTATGCTCTCGACAACAACACTGGCTTTGGCAGTGGCACATGTCACATTGCAAATTGCAATGTTGATTATTCACATATGTACCCACAAGGAAAAAAATAGCTGTGATGATGAATTATGCGCACTTTTATGTGTTGTGTAGGCTGCTTGTTGACGAGGGAGATGCATCTTTTGAAACCGGTATCGCAAAAAAAGATATTTTTAATTGCTGTAAAACTTTACTTTTTAATTACAGCTTTACTAACACCATTTACGACTTCTTCCTTTTCTGCATGAATAATAGAGAAGAAGGTGCTGCTGCTGTTGCAGCTTAGAAATATGCAGGGCAGTGTGTTCTTTGCAAAAAAGTAAGTTATGAAAACAGTTATAAGATTTGAAAAGGAGAAAGTAAGAATTATTGCAGATTAGTAAGAAAGATTCATTTAGGAGGGAAGGAATGTTCAGCTTTTGCACTGCAAAGAATAATTTTTCTCTGTGCACGATTCGAGCGAGCAATGGTTCATGTCAGATTACTGCGGTGGTGCACACTCAATTAAAAAATAGTAAAAATGGTGTAGTATAGTCCCTTAAGTTAGGTATTCAGCACAATTATGATATAGCTGAGGATAATAACAGTGGTCGAGCAAAGAGTTTAAATCTGCAGAAGTTACTGACATGAGAGAGGTTGAAAGGTAGAAATTTACTCTACCTGGAATTTTATTTTAATCAGATCACTAAATAAAAAATGGTGATGGACAGGTGAAATTTTTTATTGATTTATTGGTTTGCTTTGCTATTTGGATGAGCAGCTTTCTTTTGCAAGAACAAATTGGAGCTTTTTAGCTTTTATCATTACCTGCTTATTAATCAAAATAAAAAAAATGGCCAAAATATATGTTAAGACGAGATGGGATTATTCGTACTTGTGCTAAAATTCGAGATAATTATACAGTAAAAAAGAGTGAGACGGGTGGCTTTGGCTGATGTGATCAGGGCATGACGTTTACTACAATTTTCAGTAGGCACTTCTGTTTTTCTGTACCACTTTTTTTGAAGCTCAATTAGCATGCATTAATAAAAACGCTATTTTGAAGAAGTAATATTTGGGAAGGCTTTTCTTTCTCTTGCTAATTCAATAAGAGTATATCAGTCAATATTTTATTTTTTTTGTTTGGGGAGAGAGATGAAGTAATGAGTTCAAGTAGGGAAGGATGCTCTGGCATTATCATTAATATCGTTGATTGGACAGACCGGTGGGACTTGTTAACAAAAATAAATTGGAAGGAAATAGATAAATTGAGTACAACCACATTTCAAACTGTATCGTCTCTCTAAGCCCAAAAAAATATATAATTCCTTGAGGAGAGGGTTACCGTAATAATGAAAAAAGCGTAAATATTCAGTTTAGGATGTGATTGGCGTAACGTTGAAAAAAAAATCTTGGTTTTTTATCAAGACTCTTTTAGCAGAAAAAGGAAACAGGTGCGCAAAGAGAAGATTACGTTGGATGATATGAGAGACTTACGAGACAAAAACAGATTTCTTCGGAGGAGAATGATGTGCATATGGTGCAGGGTGCAGTGCAACGAACTATGACCAATAACTTTTGAATGGGAGAAGAAGGAGAAAAAGAGAACTGAAAAAGGATGCGATACGATATTACGATACGATATATATTTTTTTTCAAAAGGTATAATCAAAAATGGTACTAGAGGCAAGAGCAAAAAAATACGTCATATCTTACCTAAATACATGATGACATGCTCTTTGCTATTGTTCTGATAAAAAGAATATAAAAAAAATGTTTCCAGAAAAGGTTTCGTTTTTTTCTTCGCTCCCCTTTCAAGTCATTTTTTTCATGTAAAAATTCTAATTCACTTACCCAAGATAGATCACACAATTTTTCTATTAGATANTTATTTAATGAAAGGATGTGAATAAAAAAAAGTGGAGAAGTAGACCCTTCTTTACTGACTTTGTAAAAGTCAAATTGGTTGTTGAAACGAGCTCAGTTTCCTATCTGGGAAGAAGAAGATGCGTGCAAAGAATATATGGCCCTTTTTTTACTATTCTCGTACAATCATCATCCGTTTCACTCAAGGGTCATCATCATTATTCTGTCCTGGGGCAGAATTTCCCAAGAATAGGGCGTTGGGAATAAAATGGATGTAGAAGAGGAGCATATTGCAATGGACAAAAAAATATCTTTCTTTTTAAATATTATTATTACAAGTACTTCTTTGGCTAAAAATGAACAGTAAAAAAAGTCATACGCACTCGAAAAAAGAGGATGCTGATGAGAATGATGATGATGGTTTTGGTGTGCGCTGTTCACAGCCGCAGCACCAGAGAAACTGACATTGTGAGCTGAAAAGAATTACAGAAAAATAATAAAAAAGAGTCAGACAGCAAAACCCTGATTATACTTATTTAGGAAAGGAGAAAAGTGGCAGGTGTAACATATTTTCCTCACTTTTTCCTTCCATCATTGTCCATTGTGTGCTCGTATATTGTGATTTTTACGGAGGATTTTACTGAATTGAATTGCATAAGACAGCCTCCCATTTAAAGTGCACCAGACCAGACCAATGTAAACTCCAAAATGCTGACCAGCTACAGAGAATATAAAAATGGAGTGGAGTGCAGAATGACTTTGGTGGATTCGTTCTCCAGAGAAACTTTTTTTCCTCTCTGAAAAATCTCAGAGTCAGAGAAGCATAAAATTAGTTTGCCGAGGAGTTTGATGTTCTGTGCTCTACATGAGCTTGTTTTTTTGTTAACGCCCTGTCATACAAGGAAACTAAAGTGTTTTCGTTTACAGACTCATTTGTCTGGAGGAGTAATTACGGAATTACGGATTGTATGTAATTTTTTAAAGAGATGACGTGTGATGATTTTTACCTCTCCTGAAAAATGTCAGGGCGAGATAAAACTTTAAAATTTAATTATTGTTTTTGAAAGAAAATTACATGAAGCCAGCTCACTTCACAGCATCGTAAACAAAAAAGAAGATAATTTTTTATTACGACTATTGTACTTTGTACTATGCCTTTGTACTACGAATCTTAAGAATATAATAATTTATTAATTTCTTTACCGCTAAAAGTCGTGTCCGTACAATATCCCCATAAAATACTTAAAATTAGACTCACAATAAGCCCAATTATCACTCATGAGAGAGAACCTTCGAAAATATTTCGAAAAATATTAAAGCTTATTTTGCGTATATCCAAAAAAATCAAGGTCCTGTTAGGTATCCTTTGATATCCTACTAGGTTCTTCGTGCAACTCTAATTCTAGCTCGATTTTTTTTGTTTTTATGCTGCAATAATGAAATTATGAAACTTTATTGCATTTTATCCGCTTCTCCTCACCGTCCCCACTTCGTTACCTCCTGAAATTAATATCTTTCAGCACTTATTTAAGCCATTCTTCTTCTCTGTAGTTTGCACACTGCAAAGTTAATTAGCGAATTCATCCAGAATATAATAAAGCGCCTGCCACTTTTTTCATGGGTTCGTGATACTCAGCCATATTCTCATATTTCATTTTTGCAGTGGCCTGGTCGTTAGCCGTTATTCAGTGCAAAAAAAATCTCCCTTCCTTTTCCGGATGTGATATGTGATGGGCTACGAAATACAAGGCTGTAAACCTCAATAGCAAAAACTTCCCAATAATTTTTTTTTCTGTGTGCTTCTAGCTCCTTCCCTAATATAATTTTGTTAAGAGTTGCGTACTCTGCAAAAACAAAAACTGCTTGAAAGAGTCAACAGTACTTGCATTGTCTTCTATTATCAAATTATGTGTAATAATATCTCGCCATAAAAAATAGAGGAACGAGTACAGTAACAAACAGTCCTACTCCAATTCGCAATTTCCTCTTTTTCTTCTCCTCTTTTAAAAGTTAAAGTGGAGTAGGAGACATATACAATAAAAAAATGTATATTTTTTAATAGAAAAATATATATTTTTGGTGCTTCTTCTTTTTCTCCTCCAAAAAATCAGCTAGCTCATCTGCTCCGCTATAGCAGTACCATTCCTACTCCAATTCGCAATTTCCTCTTTTTATTCTCCTCTTTTCAAAATTAAAGTGGAGTAGGAGACATATACAATAAAAAAATGTATATTTTTTAATAGAAAAATATATATTTTTGGTGCTTCTTCTTTTTCTCCTCCAAAAAATCAGCTAGCTCATCTGCTTCGCTATAGCAGTACCAACTACCACTACTAACAATAACACCACCATCATTATTATTGTATTATCTCCCCAAAAAAATTTTTTGCATTGTTCACATGACTCTATTTTTCCCCTTCTTCTTCTGTTTTTGCTGAGCTAGCAGTAAAAGGCTTCAGATGGAATATATCTGTAAAACGGCTGTATGAACTCTTTTCTTTTGGGAAATGATCGTGAGAAACCCTCCGACTGCAATAGCAGTGCTAACAGTAATTGTAGTGATGAAAATAACGCTCAATACGAAAAAATACAAAAAAATATATCCATCATCATATTTTTTTGGCTTCGGTGTAGGTAATAATCGGCTGCGAAATGCTTTGTTTTTGTTTGCTTGAAAAAGCCACTAATAGTGGGAGTCCCCAAAAATGTCGTAGACAAAAAGTGATTTTTGTTAGGGTTTAGTGCGACTTGGCTACGTTTATAATGCAATAAAAGCATATCAAAATAAAAATTGAGAAAATATATTTTTGAAATAAATTTGTCCTAGAAGTGGAAATGGACTGGTTCCTGGTTGCAGTTTGCAAAGAGCAAAAATAAAATGGGATGAATTCATCAATAATTGTTGGAGTTCTTGAAATGACCTATGAGTTGATTTACGATGTTGTCTCTGCAGTCTAAATGCTGCTCTGATCGTATGAAATTAAATATGTCACTGATGCAAGGATGGCTTGGATCAGCTCCAAAATATATATTTTTTTACAATATTCTGCTTACTTGCTAGTCCTTTCTAAAAAAAGATGTTCCATAGATTGTAGCCTTTTATTTTGAAGAAATATAATTTTTTTATTTGTCTAGTTGAGCAAGCTGGCGCTTGTTTGGATAGGATATCTATTAGCTCTGGGGTAGAAAGTTGAAAGAGTTGACCAGAACCAGACACACATTTTTAATATCCATATCGATAAGATAAAGTGCATTTTGAACAGAAACTGAAAGGAGAAACGTGTGTGGCATGTGATTGTCCGATCTCTACAGTTCTTTGGACTTTATCGGACATCAAACATTTCGCGACTTACGACTAGGAATTAACAAGTGTTTTATCAGGAAAGCGTTTTTAACTTGAGCTTATTTTCTATATCCACGACATCGCAACTCTTATCGCCTGCAGTGTTATAAATTTCAGTATTGATTGTATGCTCAGATTAAAATAAATTTAATATATTATGCAGAAAGAGTAAGGTTAATAGCATTGTCAATATTAATCTGAGAAGGCTGTGGCGCTATATGGCGCTTCATTTTTTATTTTCTGTACCTTACACATCCGAACAACCATATTTTTATTAATTTAACAAGGAGGATGTTTTGCGAGGAGGATGATCGCTCTAGTGAAATGGTTTTGATTAATGCAGCGATAATGCGTAATAGCAAAAAATAAATGCAAATGGCAAATGGCTAGGTTTATTATAGCATATATGTCCTAAAGTGAGCAGCTTGGACTTGGGACTTGGCTACATATTTTTTTATGCAAGAAGAAGAGCTCAGCTCAAAAAAATTTATCGAAATCGGAGAGCTACAGAATTACAGATGTACGTGCACTATGAGAAAATGTAGGCGGAGCTCGGACGATTAGACCAAGTTGCGTCTCATTACAAGTGCACTAGAGTGAGTGAATTTTACTCGCCTTGAGTTCACTCCTTATCTCATTTTAATATCCGCTAACAGTCACTTCACTAGTGATGCATTAAATAAGCAGTTTTTTTAAGAGCCTGGGAACAGCGCACAATCAAATCTCATCGTCATCCTCATTATCAGAGTCGTCAGCTTCAGCTTCTCGTAGTTTTGCAAATTACATCTTTTCCACTACACCAGAGCTACCAGCTACACCAGCTTGTTGTCAATAATCTCCTCTCATATGTAGAAAAAAAATTTGTAAAGTAAATCCATCCACATAAGTTAGCACTGCAGTTTTTTTATTATAGCTCGATCCTCTCTTCTCCTCCACCTCCACCTTGCACTTTTTTTGCAGTACTTTGGTACTAGAGCAAAAAAAAGCATCCACGTTCTGAGGTCTGTGACGATGACGCCACACGCAGGTAGCACACTGCGATTATGATATAAAGCTGAAAGCTTTTCTCAGGGAAATTCTACAATCGCCTCGGCAATCGACTCAGGAACGAGAGCGGGTGTGCTATATCGGCTATTCGACATATGTCGTCCTAATCCTATGACCACTACTACATTTCTCACTTTAAAACACATTTTAAACCTATTTTTAAAGCGAAGAAACACATAACCGTACTTACAACGAAATGTATGATAACGCCACTGCCACTTAAAAGTAAGCTGCGTAATAGCTGTAAAAAAATTTATTATTGGGTTAATTGAAATTCTCTGCATAGTGCATCCACCATCATAAAGGACCACACCACAGAACAACTAAACTAAAGCACATTTTTTTGCATGAGAGACTAAAGCTGATTCTTCCACTTTTTTGTAGGTACACGTGCTTTTATAAGGACGTGATTTGCATGCTACAATCGTTGACAGATTATACAGCTCTGGATAAAAATATTTAATTTAACTCTATATAAAAATAGTTCAGAAGGGACAGGCGACCTTGCTTGCTGTTTTGCAGTCTCCTCAACAAAAAAAATTGTCTGGTTTTTCTGTTTGTTGTAAATAAATATATTTTTTAATAAGAATTTATTACACTTCTATCGATTGGGACAGGCGACCTTGCTTGCTGTTTTGCAGTCTCCTCAACAAAAAAAATTGTCTGGTTTTTCTGTTTGTGCAAGTCTGAGCAAAAGAACACAAAGTTCATGATAGCTGTTGCTTCTGTTGTTACATCATTTTGTATCTTGCTGTGTAATAATCGCATTTTTGTGACAAACTCAGAAAAAATAATGTAACGGCGATATGGTGGCGTTGGCGTGGCAAGGCGGAACCACCTACATACTTTATTGCAGCTTTTTTCTATTATCTCTTGACAAGGGAGAACACAGGATACTTCTATTATTTAATGCTAATTAAATATGATACAACTCTGTTGACTTTTTTTGTCCTATCACACATGAGAGAATTACGTAGGTATTTAAAAAAATATATATAAAAATAACTTTATTCCCTTATTCCCCACATACATCCATTCTGGTATTTTTTTTCTTGCACTTGTGACTGGTGGCTGGTGACTTGTGAAGTTGTACCATAAAAATGTAGTTTTTTAGTACGTGCCGGCATCCCACTTCTTCTTGGCATTCCGAGAAAATGGAGGAAAACCATTTTCAAAGCTTCCTCGCAATATATTCCCTCCTTTAGCAGCTCGCCTTAAGTGATAATTTTATTTATAGAGTCATTAAATTCCGGTATGAAGAGATTGGTGAGGAGGAGTGAGAAGGATACACCGACAGATTCCTCGACAAAAAGACGAGATACGTTCTTTTTTTCACTCCAATTCCACACTCCGCCTCTGATTTATTCGCGGTATAAAAAATGTTAATAATTTCCTACTTGTTTTTTTGCACTTTGTACATAATAATAATTGAGTGTGCAGCAAGTACATTAAGCGCTCTGTGAGAGCGACGAGGCTGTCGCTAGCACCGTAAAATATTTTGTCATGAAAATATAGCTCTGCCCAGGCATAAAATTAATGACAATACAATGGACTGAAAACGGTTGTTGTTTGTCATATTGGATGATGCATTTTTATTGATAGAGGAAGAAGGGTGATGGTTGGTGATATAGCTACAAAAAATAATTGTTAGCCGCAACAATGAAAAAAAGTCCAACCAGAACTAGAGTGCGAATGATGTGGGAACGCTTTTATTAAAGTGTTCAAAAAAGGATCTCTTTTTCTATACCGAGCCGAGTACCGCTAAACTTGTAAAATTGTTGGGGTAGCAAAAAATAAAGTCGTGAATGCAGCATTGCAGCATTGCACAGCTTCTGTAACCTTGCGCACTGTCGAGGTCAATCCTATCAGAAAAATTTTATCAGAGATAGAGATAGGACAGCCTTCCAGTGAGACTTGGGCTGAGATGTTCACAGCAATTAAAAAAATATAACTGAATAGGTTCCTCCGAGAATAATGTGGCTGAAGACTGAAAGGGTACGTATTAACGAGATAGCGGTTGAGTTTAATTGGAGCAATTTTTTTATAATGAAAAAATCATTTTTTTTTCTTCTTATTGTGCCATGGCTAGAAAAAAAAATAGTTTTTTGTTGGCCTTCGTCAAAGATGAAGACAACGAGGGATACATTACGGAACAAGAAAGAGAATTATTTTTGTTGTGTGTTCATGGGCATATATTTACGATAAGAGGCTATTACTTCGCCGTAAAACTGACAAAAGGTCTCTGATAAAATGAAAATGATTTATGGAAGCGTAAACCATGAAGGAATAAAAAAATATTTTGTGTGAGTGGCCAGTGGGTTCCGTGTGTGCAAAAATTATGCGGCAGGAATTTATTGATCGCTGATTGAAAGCTGGTTTGACATGCAGTTTTGGTCACTCGATCACTCGATCAATGCAAGGATACATTATTTAGGGATGGATTACAAATTAACACAAAAAAATTGTTTTTTGGGTGGCTACTTAACAAGAGTAGGTAATAATTTTTATAGCGATATCGCAGACCGCATGAAGCAATAAGCGTTTGTTTTTTTAGTATAGTAAATAATAAAAAATTGATTTTTTTAGTGAGCCACACATCAAGGAAAAAAATATTTCAGGTTGATTGTTGTTAGAGGCACGAAGTACTCGTGTAATAGGCGAATCAAATAAGCAACTCAATTAATGGAATGAAGACGCACGAAAATTAGACAATGAACAATGCATTACGCTTCGACAAGTGTGATCGGTTTATTCCTATAAATTGTCAGTGTAGGTATAACTTATTCTGTACAATTAAAATGGAGGATAGCAAGATAGCGAGATGGCTCTCAAAAAAATTAGATTTTAATCAGGAGGGATATGAAAGCCGAGGAGTGCTCCTTCAAAAAAAAGTTTTTATAGTGAGCTCCCTCTAATTTCATTTTCGGAGCAGAAGCTTATATTTTGAGTTAATCAGATGAAAAACGTATTGTTGGAGAGAGCGGCAGAAACTTTCAGAATAAAAAAAATTGTATCAACCTTCACTTTACATTTTGGATGGGAAGGGAATAGGATTAAAAAAAACGTAAAGTGCTTTTTGTAGCGAGCAGCGAGTCTGTGCATTACAAATTTTTTTTTGAAAGAGTGTGAAGCGAGTGCATGCTAAAAATGCAACAATTCAAATTTCAGAGCGGCCAGAAGGAGACAATGGACTTTTCAGGATTTTTCTCGGTAGTGGCTTTAGCTTAAGTAGAGTAGTTCATTGTTACTCAAGAAAAAAAATGGATTTTGAGTTGGATTGTTGTTTGGTATGAAATGCAATGCACGTACATTGCTCTTTTCGTATTAAATGCTACAAACACGAGCCAAAAGTCTCACAGCGCGGAGGAGGAGGAGTACACACGTTCATCCGTTTCTTGTAAGTACAAGAGTAAAA
>JAHZND010000554.1:0-21860 GCA_027744115.1 Acrocyrtus sp. NNG-2020 | reverse complement strand
CAGGTGCTCTTACACAACTCCAAACATGAAATTCCTCAAAAGTAGCTTACACTATCAAAAATGAAAGTGTGTGAAACGTCAGTTTAATGACGGTAGGCAAAGAACAAAAAGTTTACAAGAGAATAAAAGATGATAAAACATTTATAGTAGTACTCATTTTTCTAAAGTATTTTCCAACAACATATTTTTAGTTTTTATTACGTAGTGCTTCCGCTTGGCTGAGCACAGGGCGGAATCTAAAAGTGAAAGTTGGCCTCTGTAGACTTTACTTCAACTGAATTGTGAAAGAGAATGTTCCAATTAGTTTTTGTAAGCTAATACTGTTGGATTGTTAGAGAGGCGAGGACTGAGGACGTAGTTGAAGCAATAGCTATTGCTAGTTCGAGTAGTTTTAATTTACATTTTATAAACCACTTTTATTTCCTTGTAAATGCATATACTGCCACGTTTAGTTAGGAAGTAGTACAAAAAGTTTAAAGGGCAGACGAGTACCTGGAAAATACACGTCATATGTGTGCGTAATCATACGAGTATAGTGAGTGTAATTCCATAGGACAGGTGATGCAAGTGAAAGCTATGGCAAGTCATGTGCAGTAATAATGATCTCCCACAACGCTTTCAACGTGACTAAATCTTGAAGGAATGCAGAGAAACTGGTGTTTACATTCGTACACGAAATTATGGTTTTTCCAAACATGCATGTATCACGTTTGAGAACCCCAGGCATCACACGCGTGTACGCGAGTAGCAGTGCCACTAATGAAAATATATTGTAAGTAAATATATCTTTCGTTCATTTTTATCTGCTTACTCTGTCAGTGACAGACTGTCACCAAACGGCTGCTATATAAAAGAAGATAAAATGCGAAATGTCAAATTATTACTGGAAGAAAGAAGCATCGCAAAAAAGGAAATCATGTTCCTATCCTCACTGGCCTACATTTTGAATTTATGCAAGTACTTGGATGTCCTTGCCTTTTTCATTTTATACGGCTTTATGTTCTAATGATCAGAATTCAGAGACATAGTCTGGTTAGGAACCTCAAGTAGGTAAAGTATTTTTGGAGATAGCGGAAGCGGAAGTTCCTTCTTCCTCTAAGTCCTTTCAAGAAAGAGATTGATTTTTAGGGCTATTACTGAGCAATGAACTATGCGTAATTATCAATTTCAGCTGAAAATGAAGCTTGTATTCCCTCATCTGATGCATTCAACCTGCTATGAAGTACTTGCAAAATAATTTGTTTCCAATGATGATGTATACAGTATGCCCCACACTGACATGGAATTACGTCGTCAATTCTCTTTTATGCCAAAGTAACAAATCTCAGAGCTAGAATTACTTGAAAGTAAAAGCTTCCCTAAGAACAAAATGTACTGTTAAAGAAGATTATTGTAGTTTCTCGTTATCTCAGCAGAATCTCGTAAAATACAGGTGCTTTGACACAATAGAAA
The DNA here is from genome assembly GCA_027744115.1 of Acrocyrtus sp. NNG-2020. Lineage (NCBI taxonomy): Eukaryota > Metazoa > Arthropoda > Collembola > Entomobryomorpha > Entomobryidae > Acrocyrtus > Acrocyrtus sp. NNG-2020. The sequence goes on along the minus strand of JAHZND010000554.1, from coordinate 20,408 downwards.
TAATGTAATCTTTACAAAAAAAATGAAATTAATTAGATGAGTTGGACCGTACAAATCCTTTTCTTTGAAGGAAACCTGAAGTAGGTCTTCCTCTGCTAATTGCAAGCCTTTTGATAAAATCATCTTATTTTCATAGCGCACGACTTGGCAGGAAGCAGCCAGGGTGGATTTAACGACCCCTATATCAGATTGTACATGTCGCCGGAAGTTGATTCCAGGAAAAGACAAACCAGCATTCATAGAAATGAGCCGAATCCGTATTTCGACGAACATTTCAAGTTCCCAGTATCACAGGATGATCTCAAAGAAAAGATTCTCATTTTGCAGGTTAGAAATTACTTTATACATGAAATAAAGGACAAAAAAACGAGGGTTTTTCCTTTTTAGTTTCACACTCTTGTTTTCTGTGCACGCTTGACACGTCTAAATTAAGGAATTTCTTATTGCACTAGGTGTTTGACTACGACCGTTTCTCGCGAAATGACGTGGTTGGACAAATTTCAATGAGACTGGATGATTTCACTGTTACCAGCAACTTGGAAGTATGGGCAGAAGTTGTGAAAAGTAAAACGGTAAGACTGCGCTGTTTCTTATGCACCTTTTTTCTTTTATAATTCATCCGCTTTCCTGATTTCGAATAGGTGTCGGTAGTATCTCACTCAGGCCTTTAATTTTATTTATAGCCGTCAGGTGAACGGCAAGAGATTCTGGTATCCCTTTCGTACCTTCCATCAGCGGAGCGTCTCACAGTCGTCTTGCTCAAGGCTCGAAATCTCTACTCACCACCAAACAAAGACACACTTGGTAACTTTTCTCTTCAATCATTAACCATTTACCTAATTAATTAAACTTCCAAAATTAGTAATTGAATGAGTTTGAGCCATATGGCTCCTTTCTTCACTCCTTTCTTCACGCCTGAAAATAGTTTGCAGCTAATGCTCCAAGGAATCTAAGGTCATTTATCAATGTACATATTTTTTGTATAACTTTGCAAGATCCATATGTGAAAGTTTACATGATTGGAAGCGGGAAAAGGCTAAAAAAGAAGAAAACTACTGCTAGAAAGAACACGAACAATCCAGTCTGGAACGAAGCCGTTTCCTTTTCTATTTCTCCATCAACTTTAGCAGCTGGTGCGATTGAGGTAGGCGAAAAGTTTCATGTTTTTTAGCAATTAAAGTAATCAGAAAATTGTGAAATATACCGTCTCGGCAAAAGTATGATTTTAAAGTTTTATGTGGAAACTAATTCATAATTTCAGAGGAAGGTAAGTCGGTAGAAGGTTTTTTTTAAAGTTTAGTTCTTTGTAACCGACAGCAGCCATAATCCCTGCCAAATGTTAATACGTCGATATGAAACTGACATTGGGGATACTTTTTTCTGTGTAGATTTGTGTCTTGGACCAGTCGAATGATTTGATGGGGACCAGTTCCATCATTGGCTCATGCATTTTAGGACCACGGGAGACCGGATCAGAACTCACTCATTGGCAAGATATGAGCCAAAACTTCCGCAAGTCGATTGCCATGTGGCATGTGCTAACCTGAGCAAGGGAGAAGCGTAGTCTTTTTATCCCTTACTTTTGACGTGATTTTACTTCCTCTGTATAGAATTCTCATTCTCTCTTGATCAGTTTAGAATGTACGGAACAAATTTTCATTTGACCTTTTTTGGAGTCAGCGGGGCTTATGTTGATTCAATTAAAATAGTTTCGTACTAAAACCTGTGGTTGCAAAAAAGTTTACTCTTGGAATAACGAATGCTCGGTAAGTCGGTAGCGCATGGGTTGGATGTTGCAGGTAGGTGCTGAAGTAGACAAGAACAACGGACATGAAATATGTTCACCTTGTTTTCAGGCACACATCTGTGTTTGTGTTGATTGTTTATGAAGAATTTGTGCAAAAAATAGATTGTGGTCAGTTTTATGAAAGTTATCCATATATCATAGGATAGTACAAGTATGTCAGAAACAGGCAGACATCTGTCAGTTTGCACTTTGCAGGTTAGTCATTAAAGTAAACATTAAAACAAGTGTTGCTGCACAGGATGTTTGGTCTAGCGACATAAATTAAATCACTAAAAGTAGCAGAGCAATTATGGATGGTAAAATAAACATTGAAGATAAAAAATGATGTAGGTTTTAGCTGCTAATGAGTTGAACCGTGTGAGGTATGAAAATAGATATTGTTACATGTTGGGGCATTGCGAGATTGTGCACATCGTTGGAATACTTTCTCCTTTCTCAATTTAACGAGGAGTGACTGACAATTTGTACCTTTTCACTGTTTCTATTTCTTCTCGTAACCAGACACAGTCGTTATTACTGTTTGATTATATCGTTATACTTACGAGGATATGAAGTAGGATGTATGATTCATTAATTCTACATTAGTATGCATTCCATTGCCAATGCAAACTCAAATACCACAGCGCACCTGGTTGAAATAATTGAACTTTATGAATAAAAGGGTACAAATGGCTGTAAGCTATCCATTAGACAGTATTTAGTTTTTGCCAAGTTTTCTAGTTAGGCTAATTATTAAAAATTAACAAGTGCACATTCTCTTTAGTGCTGTGGAAGAACACTTTAAATTACGACTTGTATTTCTGCTGAAATTCTCCATGTACTCCGCAATGAACAGCTTTATTCTCTTTCATCAAACCTTAATGTCGAAACTAGATATGATAAAATTTTTTAAAAAAACGGATGTAAAAGGCATTGTCAAATGTCACTAATCGCTAAAAAGTACAATTATTTTAAAATCGTGCCCAATAGTGGACTAGCGTATGTGCTCTAGTTCGTTTCATAGATATGTAAGTAGGCATGTATACAATTTAACAAATGGAACTTTTAATATATTACTTAAATTACTTAGAATGCGTTGGTTTTCCCAATTGCAAATGCAAAATCAAAATTTCTCATTCCAGATATGATATTTCCAACCACGGCTGGTCAGTAAATATGGATGAATTATATAACTTAACTAGTTAGTAGAGTAGGTAGATGTATGTTTGAGAAAATGAGAACAGAGAGCAGGAGCACATATACTCAATGTGACCAATCGGTAATCTTAAAAATTTATTTAAAAAAATACTTACGTAATACGTGCGAATGCGCACATTTAGGTAATATCTATGAAGTTTCAACGTACCTTCATTAACAACTTCCAAAATACCTAAAAGTTGATGAGATGAGAATTCAGAAACTCCACTTTATAAAGTTAAATAATATACGTTAAATTAAGGTAAAAAGATACCTGTTTGAAGTCTCATGTGATGCATATAGGTACTATACTGCAGTGTTGTACAAATGTAAAGTGAGAATGTTGTACAAGTTACATATACATGTTTAATTATTGTAGGTATGTATAGTACTTACTAGATGTGCTAAGAATCTAAATCTATTTCTATATGACTCATTTAAAAGGATCAAAAGTTCGAGCCTCGACAGTTCTGTATTCTCAAGAAAGACCTGACGGAATATTATATTAGAACTCCTTTAGCAAGGAAATTCATGGAAAAGAGCGTTTACTTTTAGTGCATTGTCAAAGAGTTTTGCAAATTGGAGGCAAAAGCTATTAATTAACTTATTTCTAGATACTTATTAGGTATGTTGAATACAGGTGTAGATTAGAGAGCTATTACTATATGACCAAGGATATTTTGCAAAATTCGCATGTGATTGATTGGTTACAAAAATGTGGACATAGGTAAGTGATGAGTAAACTAAAGAATATGGAGGTAGCGCAAGGTTGTGCAATTATGCAGATTAAACAATGTGTCTGTGTTAGACACAATTTTAATTGTTAACCTTGATATATCAATTATATTCGCGATAAGTGTGACCGTGTGCATAACTTTAATAACTGAATCTTAAATGTGGCATTCATGAAACCATACGGCTATGTCACACGATCTCCCAAATTGTAAAAATGCGTATGAGGTGATATGTTGACGTGGCATATTTTTAATCTTATTTTTTGATCAGCACTTTTAGAGGGATGGCTGCGTATAATATGTATCATAACTAAATTTACTAAGCAAAGACCCCAGGGATATTGACGAGTCTCGTATGTTAAAAAAAATAAATGTTCTTATTCATCGTACTTGCTCCATTCTCCATTGATAATCGTAAAAACTGCGTTAATACTTTACGAGAGTCAAACACTGGTCAGCGATTTCCTTGACATAGTAAGTTATTCTGCCGCCGACGTACGCCCAGCCCAGCTTATCAGTCATGCTGTCATTAAAACCCTAATTGATTCTTATTCATGCTTCTGCTTTAATGAAAATTGAGCATTTTTATGATTATAATTTCATTGCCAGACACGACGCCAGTGCAAACGTTAATTCCTTTCCGCAGAAGAGTGACTGAGATATGTCCACAATAATTTTTTTAAAAAACATATTTTGCAAGTCGAAGAGGATGAAACTACTAAACCGATGCAAGCCAGTTCACTCACACAAAAATTAAGCTCTCGCTAACTTGTAACTTTTAAGTAGCAGAATCACATGAGGAAATGAGAATTGGTTCATTTTCATTTTACGATGCACAAAAAGTGCGTGATTTATCAAATGAAAGGAATTAACTGATAACATACCCTACGTGTTTCCTAATATATTATTCCTTGACTTTGCTAAAAGCACTAATGAAGTTGAAACGTGTGCAAAGTTTGTAATGGATATTGGATATGGATGGTGCTGCGGTACTGTAGTAATTAGCTATTTCCTCGTTTTCTTTTCTCCGTTCCGATACGCTTTGTTTATTTTATGATTATTTTATAATTACTGCCTTATCAAATCAGCGACAGTTTTGATAATCGGACAAATAGAGAAAATTGAGAACGATATTTTATCAGGTAAAAGACCCACTATGGCCTACCATTAAAATACTTTAGTTACTCCAACTCCCTGTATTTTAATATTATCTATCTACAGATTTGATTAATATCAAAATTCCTTCTATTAAATATCTATATCATAAAGAGGTTGTCTGTAAAGTGATAAAACTCTGTAAAAAATGAAGTAAAACTTTGTCAGGCTAGACAGCTATGTATATAAGAACGCTTATGATGGTATAACTTTTTGCCGTGAAGTGAAGTCTGAAGTTACCCAACCCACTCCAAAAAATGTTTTCTCCAAGCTAGTTTACACTTTTTAGCTTTCGGAAAATTCCTAGAAATCGTAAATGATAAACTGTTCATTTGACGCATGTTTACGTAATGCCAGTTCCCTTAAAATTTTGTCGCAGATGGAACAACTCAGGAACTTGTTTATGCTTCGTTTAGTAATTATATCTGTATCTGTTACAACATTAAATGATGGCCATGTTTTACTTGTCAGATGGAAGAGTTACGTTAACCGAGAATGTATTAAAGTTGTATTTTCATGCAGCTATAAACAATTAAATATTACTAATGCATTCAATTAAAACTTCTTGGAGAATTGAGAGTACTAGAATAGAATCGTTTGCAATTGCTACATGGAGTAATTACTAAAGTACACAGGTAAGTTACAATCCCTTCAACTTTAAATATACAATATTATTCATTCAACTTGAAAAGATCAAGCCTAATAAATACTTAGGCATGTACTTTTTAATCAGCCTATTTCTCATTATTACATCAAACATCAAAGATTCAAATAAATAATATGTAGCGAATGAATGTAATATATTGCCGGATTCGATTATAATTAATGAATTCAAAACATTAAAAGATGACCGGTTACAATACAGAGGGCAGAGGGTATACAATCGTGAATTTCTTAAACTTATTTAAGTCAAAAGATGAGAGTGAAAGTTGTGTCTATTATTCCTAAAAAAAAGTCAATTACCAATGTCAAAATAATGTTACATTTTGAAATGAATAAATGAAATTTACGATGTGCTTATTTTCTAGAAAAAAAAATCATTCCAGTGTGTTTGATCGAATTAATGGAACTGAGCAGAAAATTGCGTAAACGATTAAATACTAGGAATTTAAATATTCCATTGAATTTGTGGAGTTTGCCCACGAGTGCGTTCATAACTTCATATAATATGATACATTTCCAGTTGCTTATCCATGTGAGTTCATATTTTGTTAGTACGTCTTCCTCTACTTGGACGTGGTTGGAAACTTGGAAGTTGACTGATATATAAATTACTGTACGCAGTTATAATCTTGCTTGACTGCTACAAATCAAGTCCGAGCTGAGAGTTGGGCAATCAACCATACCTATCGAACCCATTAAAGATTCCTTTACAGAATAAAATTAGCTGAAAGCGCTTAACGTAATATTACTGGACTGGAGGATTCAGAGCAATCAGGATAATGAAGGCGTCAAATATGCAACATTTCAGGGAGTGGAACACGCAGTAAGATGTCAAAAAATTGAACTGCTAGCAAATACGCTGCAAATTTTTATTAAACTGGATTGATTCGGTTCATGCTTTATTTGTTCCTGAATTTTTTAAATGAGTTTAATTTAGCTGAAAGTTAAGTAAGGGTACCTACCTAGAAATCATTTCTCATAATTTCGGTATAAAAAGCATATGAAAGAAGTATGCCACAGTTACAAACTAATCAACGATATTTTCATTTTGCACAGATTATTGTTTAAAAATCTAAAAAATGAAATAATGCTAATTAAGACGTAGTTTATCACGACTCGTGCACTTAAATTGTGGAATTTGAGAACAAATAGTATCGTTATCATGACTTGGCCTAGATTTCAGATGTCATCAAATTCAATTTTTACTACGAAGTTAAGTTGAAAGTTGAGACGCAATAAGAAGTTTGAAAGGGATTCTCGTGTCATGATAATTTCACAAGAGGTCGAAGCCGACATTGCTAACTGAACATGAATGAATTGTCTGTAATATTGTGGAAAATCTAAATCATGGCTGTGATGAAGCAGCGCTCATTCCCAACAAATGGCAATTGTCTGAAACATCTTCCTTTAATGGGTATCTGTCTAAAAGACTTGCAATTAAAATTAAAACAATTATGGCAAATCTTTTGTTCCATAATCAAATCAGCATAATATAAAACGCGTAGTCACCGTAAATCAATTAGACTGAATATTTTGCCTTTTATGACATTCGATATGGCCTGTATTCCTAATGAAATATTTGTAGCTTTTGCAAGCAAATTCTTTTTCCATTTGTCAATGCAACTGCAGCAGGCGATTAGATATCAGCTCCAGCTCAAATATATGTAGAACTACTCATGCATTCATTCGTGCTAAGTGAGTGATTTAGGGATGACTAATAATGAAAAACGATAAAATTTATTTACCTAATACTGCGTTTTGCTCTTTTACTTCGTCATAGCTTGAATAACCGGATGAATGTATTCTATTGTGACTGTTTGTTAGCTTTTCAATCTTATATTATCGTCAAAACTAAAATTAATTGGTAATTCCAGATGTGCTGTTAGAAGAGGCATCATTCATTTACCTTGTGACAGTTGAACAGCCATTTATCGAGGCAAAACCTGAAATTGCTTGTGATGGTCTGATGATGAGACCTGATGAACTTATCTTTCGCTACGCATCATATCACTTGCCTGGTTACTGCATGCGATATAACACTGTACAGCCATAAACCAACGCAAAAGATAAAAAAAAGTCCAGCAAATCATTCTCTTTCACCTTTTCCGAGCAAAATAAGTTTTTTTGCAAGCAACGCAAAACAAAACTGCGCAAAAAAGATTTGTTTGTGGATTATGGACAGGAGAACCATGATCTTACCTATAAGATCTAAGTTCACGTGGACACATTCTGATACGAAAATACATAAAAACGACCGTGGCTTGCAACTCAAGTTACTACTCTATAAAATGATTACTCAGACAGAGACCAGACTAACTAGGTTTTCATTGCTGTAATACATTCCCTTTTCTACACAAACAATGTTATACGTTGCGTTGCTGTCAAGAACAAGACCTCAGAACAATTCCGAGCCTGCAGGCAGATGCCTTCTTCACTTGCAGTGCAATTACCTATGCAGATTCCGATTGGGCATTACGCCTAATCTAACCACGCAATATTGCGTAGTAAAATTTATTCACTCTCATTCACTCTTTTCATCTGCTCGCTTGAACTTTGTACTTATCTCTTTCCCCCTAAACGTTCCGATTCAATGAACTTTTCAAAAACAAGGCAGATGCATGTCTAGATCAAACAATTAATATCCTCGAGGGCTGAGCTGAAAGAAGGCAACGTATTTTGGTGGATATGACCTAGAGGAATAATAAACCAAGGATTATACAGGATAAAGTAGAAAGGAAACATTTCATGCTTGACTAAGATCAGGCCTACTAGCAGTTTTCTGCATAAAAACAGGAAGTAGACAAACACTTTGTTTTGATTTAAGTGTAAACACTGGGATAAGTTTAGTTTAGATCAACAAAATTGTGCATTTGCTTGCCAGTTTCCTTCCAGTCCCCACAAATGATGTTTTCTTCTTGTCGCATTGGAATGTTGCGCAATATTAGGCGTTGTTTGTGACAGCAATTCATTTTAGTTTGACTGTTTATTTGTGCTCATGTTTTGCTTACTTTATATAAGCGCAATGAATCACACATTTTCAGTACTGTATATGACCGACACCTACATTTGATAAATGGAAATATACTGGTAATAAAATGACTGAATTTACTGCAGTACTTAACTTAACCGTAACAATTGAGCAACTGTATGTTCTTTATTGTATTCAATGGATTTTTTTTTGTAAAAATCAATGGGGAGTAAGTTGAAAGATTCCATCATCGGTATAAAACTTAGAAGAGTGATAAGGTGATAAAGATAATGAACAGTATTTTTAAATTCAGTTGTGCTCAAAGTGAAAGTTATTCCAAAACATTCCAAGATACAAGGCCAAACAAAAGCGTTTTTGCCTCAAGCCTGATAATTACTCACTACTCATGTCACCCATATCATGAAAGAAACAAACGTCACAACAACACAGCTTATCAATCATTGCCCATACATACGACAGTGTGTCAAGTAATCTTGATGGCATTTGTATGTAAACAAAGCATGCAATGAAACAAGCAGACAACATGTAAATATTTGTTAACAAGGTTAAATCGATCAATTTGAAAACTTTTTTTAAAAAAAAGTTCCAAATAAAAAAACTTTTCATGAAAAGCGATTATACAGACGAAAGTCTATAGTCTATACCGCACCTGTGTGTTTAAATATTTGTTAACAAGGTTAAATCGATCAATTTGAAAACTTTTTTTTAAAAAAAGTTCCAAATAAAAAAAACTTTTCATGAAAAGCGATTATACAGACGAAAGTCTATAGTCTATACCGCACCTGTGTGTGGTATGCAAGCTAATATGTCTTTCCTAAATGTGGATATTTTTACACAAAAATTTCCTTCGCTTATAAAGCTCTATTTGAGGTCTGGCATAAAAATAAGTTCTATCTAAAATAATCATATAAAGTGACTACTGGCTTTGATTCCATGAATTTGAATGCTGAACCAGTGTCTCCAGTCTCCACACTACACCTAAAAGCGCAAATAATTAATGAGGAAATCTCTTCGGGATTCAGGGCTCACAGTCAATCCTTTGCTTAAACAAAAAACAAAAGCAAAACAACCGAAGAAGCCAGCAATTTATTATGCAAAAGGTTAAAAAACAAAACAGAAGATGATGCAATACAAGGCAAAAACTGGCTAATTAGATGCCTACTCTCTTCGCTTCCCATCCCCATTTCATGACGAGTTCCTATTTTCTGAGGAAAAACTGCACATTAATAGTTTACTACATAGTACGACCACTTGTGTATGGGAAATGATGCTAAAACCAGATGCATTGAATATTGCAAGGTTCAGTGCTTTTAATACTGGATTCTGATGAAATTCTTACGATATACTTAGTCATTCTTATATCGAATTGCTTTGCTTGACGCAGTTATGTGCTAAAAGGCAGAAAAGGCTTACCGAGAAAACTGTTAAATTGCAGCATGCAAACTTTGGCTCATATAACGCTTTTTTGCGTGCGTAGTATTAGCACGCTAAAACAGGTATTACGCTTGTAATAGCTTTGAATGAAGCTGCTTCAATATTTTTCTGTGTATGCGAATCGCACAAACATTTTCTTGTGTAATTGAAAATTGAAACAAACAACCGAGGAGCAGTATGGTACAGCTACAGCCATAATATGGCTTATGCAGCATCGAGCTGTTGGCTTGAGTATGAGCAAACTTTGCACCAAACACAGCACTATAAAAGCGAGGTGTCTCCCTCAATTGCTTTTAGTTTGAGAAAAAGTTTCATGCAGAGAGTATGTATAAGAACAAGCTTATGCCAAGTCTTGCTTTGTTAGCTTCTGAAAAGCAGAAACAGCGTCATTTACGAAAGCAGTTTTTTCAACATATTTTTTCCATAGAGTTCTTGTGTGCTACACTTTGACAAATAACTGCAGTTTGGAGATCGCAAAATACCAATCTAAGAATCGATAAAAATTCTAACTGGAATATTCTGACTGGAAATCTTCGGTGAGTGCAAATTTATTAATGTCAGTAGGTATTCTTGTGGAAGTTGAGCTATTTTGCAAAAACTTAAATTATCAACTTTTTCTGACCAATTTTTTTCGCTTTTTAAAGATTAGTCAAAATGACAATGAGATTTGGGTCTATAATCATCCACAAGCCGGATCCCAATTCGGACGGCAATCACAGCAGCAGTGATGATGCTGAAGTAGCCGAAGTTGCAGAAACAGCAGTTCAAAAATACTCTCTTCGAACAAAAAGGGAGGGGCAACAACGACGCAAGCGATCAGAACGCCAGAGAAGAACTGCGGGGAAAGTAAATCAGCATACCATGATGAGAAGTCGTTCCTCAAGTACCACTTCCAGTAGCTCAAACGAAGTGCCAGTTTTGCGAGGTTTTGCATCCGACAAGTCGCCCCCATTGAACCGATCTCATTATTCAATTCCTAGTGCAGCAACAACAATTACTGAAGATAGACTTCAAACAAAGAAATCAACTATCAGCAGCATACCTCCAGTTCGTAGACCTAGTTCAAGTGCTTCAGACGACTTAATTATAAACGAAGAAAGATTGCTGGGATTTCGTGTTCTAACTTCAGGATCAAGGCCCACAGATTTTCATCAAAGGCGTGTCTCATCCGTTTCTTTCGACTCAGGGTTAAAGACTAATAGTCATACGAAAGCTCATTTATGTGCTCCACTCCGTGAATCCCCATTTGATGAGAATGAAGAAGACAGCCCATTGACTGGACTAACCAAGTTACTGAAAAATCTCAATTTTGCGGAAAGGCTTAGGCAGCAGAAAATTGAAGAACAGCGCCTTGACATTCAAAAACTGCCAAACCATATGCGAGAGCAGCTAAAGCATATTTATGTGTACTAGACTGAATTCCTTAAGTATAAACTGTTAATTGAACTACCTACAATCGTATTCAAATAAGTCATTCCCTTTATCGTTATTATTTTGATATTTAAACTATTAAACTACCTATATATGTAACTTGCAGTTGCAAATCCGAAAACCAGTATCGCATTACAAATAATAAGTAAAATTTACTTTTGCAAAATAAATTCCAAGGATTTAAAATAACTGACTACATCGTTAAAAATTATCTGCCTATACGGTTATCACTTCTGCAGGTTTTCGTTTCGGACCTACATATTTCATATCATATTTCATCAATGCCACAAAAACAATTCATTTGACCAACATTTGAAATTTGCTCTTTCTGAAATAAATTTATAGAAATAACATAAGACATTAGCGAATTTTACATGAGCTAAAATGTTATGTTCCGCATAGGCTACAGTCCTGCCCTTCCCACTGAAGCCAATAACATGGCGGCAAAGTTCACAAGACACAAGAGCAATGTGTGATGCAAAGTATAGGTTTAAAAACAAGAAGATACATGTTTCTGCTAGTTTTATTTAATGGTGACGCCTTCATTTCTTTAGGAATTCATTGACTTGCTTCTATTCAACCGGGGTAAATCACGATCAGTATCATAAAATTGGTATAAATTGCTTTACGTAATAGAGCATTATCATAATGTGTAAATTAATTAAACTAGAAAGTATCTGACTGACTTCACTTCTGCTCAACGACTGGCTTTCTATAAGTTTACAGTTATCTACAGTTATATATCGTTATTTAACACTAAATTCTATGTAAAATAGAAATATACATTTTACAATTTACTCTATCCTTGCGGTTGCGGTATAATTAATTTTTCTTCTTTTTAGCTTGCTCTCCTTGACCTGTGCTTTCCTGATACTGAGCAATTAATTCTTGCTGCGTTTCTAAAGGAGCAGGTGAGTACCGGGAATATTCCATTGCAAATTCACCTTTGCCTTGCGTCAAAGACCTCAATTCTGTCGAGAATCCGAACATGTTATTGAGAGGAACTTCGCATGAAACCGTGAACCATCCTTCTGCTTCATCCATTCCAGTTATAATTCCTTTCCTTTTGTTGAGTACCCCCATTATTGTCCCTTGAAACTCTCCAGGACCATTCACTTCCACTGACATTATAGGTTCCAATATTTGCCAGGCTCCTTCCTCGTAAGCTATCCGAAATAGGATACCATTGTTATACAATAATTAGGAAACAAATCAAACATCATCACAATACGTTCCACATGAACTTACTTTGCCTCATCGCCCCTTGTGCCGCAAGAATGAAAGAAATTTCATTAGAATCTACAATATGTGAATCGCCATCAAGCAACCGAAATTTAACTCCGGAAACTTTATGCCCCGTCAGCCAGCCCTTTTCGCAGGATCTCCTAAAACCTTTTTCAATATGTGGGACAAATGACTTTGGAATATTTGCTCCAACGGTTTCATCCGAAAACTGAACTCTGGTATTTTCATTAGGTGGAAGTGGCTGTAACAGTAATCAAAAAGGCGAATAGTAATTTTACAAAATATAATACTACATAATACATGTAGTCTGTAACGAACAAAATAAAATATAAAAATGTTCCCTCTTGTCTACACTTACCTCAAGCAAGCCAATCACGCGCCCATACTGACCGGATCCACCACTCTGCTTTTTATGAAAGTAGTCAAACTCATCAAGGTGTAGCGATGCATTCACGGAAAGAAACCTTTGGTTTACCCATTATTACTGGGCAATTATATTCGCGTTCCATTCTCTAGTACAACACAAGTCATAGTAAAGGTCTAATCCATTTGATTGAAAAACTAATTCTCTAGTTATTTTTCATATTATGTTATCATTATTATTTGGGACTGTAAGTTTTGTCTACCAACCGCTCATGCATATTTTTGCCTTATCCCCTCTGCAATTAAACACAACATGTATAGTCATCATAGTTCACGGAGACTGCACATTCAATATTCAAATTCAATACCTAAAAACATAAACGTTACTAAACTATTGCTCAAAGGGCATAAGGTGCAAGAGTAACAACAGTGCACTGCAAGACGAGGTGCGCAATACGTATATTGAAAATGGAACTTACTTATCATCATCTTTTTCTTCATCAATGAAAGCGTAGTTATTAATTTCTGACGGATTTGGTAGAAAGTCTATAACACCATCCAGTAATGGCTGTACACCTTTATTTTTTAGAGCCGATCCTAAAAATACTGGCGTGAATTGTCTTTTTAAAGTTGCTCTCCTAATTGCATCTGCACATAGAACAAATAAGGTTAAAAACATTAAAAACAATTAGAAACCAAACGTAGCAAGCAAATCATTATACACCATAATCAAAAAACAGAAACTTTGATAGAAATACATAGAATGGAATTATTTAATTACTCTTTAATTCCGTTACAGTTGGTTTTCTTTCTTCTAAAAATATTTCTCCAAGCTCTTCATCTACATTGGAAACGCATTCAATGAGGCGCTGATGATATTCTTCAGTCTTCTCTACTAAATCTTTTGGAATTTCTCCATACGTTATGGTATCTCTAAAATGAATATTACATCAAATAGGTACCTACCCATTCAGATACAATTTTTGAAGACAATTTTAATTTTACATAATGCAATTTAAAACATACCCGCAATTTCCTTCAAAATAAATGGCTCTTTTTTCCACAATATCTATAATTCCAGAGAATTCGGATTCAAGTCCAATCGGTAGATGTACTAAAGCTGCGTTATGTGCTAACTTGGTTCTTAGCTGTTCCAACACTCGAAACGGATTGGCAGCCAGTCTGTCCAACTTGTTAATAAATGCTACACAGGGAACTTCATATCGTTTCATTTGTCTATTGACCGTCATCGTTTGACTTTGCACCCCTCCAACGGAACAAAGAACTAATACTGCACCATCAAGGACTCGCAAGGCTCGTTCAACCTCCACAGTAAAATCAACGTGACCTGAACAATAACACAAATACGGAAAAACTATTTGGTGCTATCACCTAACAATTTTATGATTTGTTAGTTGGTAATTGGCTATTTACCTGGCGTATCAATTATATTAATGTTATAGTCTTTCCAAACAGTATATGTAGCAGCTGACTGGATAGTGATACCACGTTGTCTTTCCAGTTCCATCGAGTCCATGGTGGCACCAACACTGTCTTTTCCTTTGACCTAAACAGACCAAAAAAACTGAAATATGTATACAGCCAAAATATTCACACTCCATCAAATCTTCATAAGCAATTAAATAGCTTACCTCGTGCATTTCACTAATTCGTCCAGTATAGAAAAGAATGCGTTCAGTCACTGTCGTTTTCCCACTGTCGATATGGGCGGAAATACCTATATTGCGAATTTTACTGAGCTCATAATGTTGCGCCGGAGTAACAAACCTTACTGGATTTGCGTAGCTTCTTCGAACCTCCCAAAAACATTTTAATCTTTTTGCCGATTTTTAAGGCTAGGTTTGAAAACCCTGCAGTTCTTAATGTGGCCTGGATTAACACCATCTTGGTCTTGTCCAAATCCAACAAAACACCTTATAATTTTGCAATTGCACCGAAGAAGGCAAAATTCCGGCGATCAACAACGAGGCGGAGTCTTGTTGACTGGAGAGGAGAGTTTTAATTTTCTCACCGGACAGCCCACGTGTGTCCTTCAAAACAATTTACTAACTAGTATTAACTACACTTTTTAAGTAGCGGGTGCACGGGAAGGTCACACATCTGAATTCATGTAATCAATGTAACTGTCTTAATTGAATTCAGATAACTGTTCTTCTATAATATTAACATTTCTATGAAAATGATGCAACCATTGCAACTGTGCATGTGCAAAACAATGCAAAAGGAACCTCGTGAAATTGAAATAGCTTTGCAACCGAGCGAACGAGTCCGACACACCACTGCAGTGGCTATGGCTTATGTTATTAGCCCAAGATATCCTGGATAAACTTGATTCCCGCGAAAGATTTTACTCTATGATGTAGTGCGAAAGTATTAATGCTGATGCTTCTTCTTTCTCTTTGTTGCATGTTTCACGTTTCATTGCTAGACTGTTATTATAATAATTTACAGCTTTAATTCTCGGAACTTACAAACGTTTACAATTTTTGTTGTGCGAAAGTATTAATGCTGATGCTTCTTCTTTCTCTTTGTTGCATGTTTCACGTTTCATTGCTAGACTGTTATTATAATAATTTACAGCTTTAATTCTCGGAACTTACAAATGTTTACAATTTATTAATTTATTTTATTGAGTACTTGTCAAATAATGTTTTAAGTTTTAGTGACAACAAACGATGAAAAACGCTCATTAATTCTTTATTTCTTTGTTTATTTCTTTCTTTATATCTACACCTTGGCGTCTCCTTTCGAAGTATGTAGTAAGAGCGCTATAATATGTGGACTCAAGTGTCACTTTGGTTGGCTTTGCCTGAATGCTGGCAATGAGCTCATCTGATGTTCGGACTATAACCACGACTGGTGGGTTGGGTCTGTGCAGGCGTCCGTTATACGAGAACACAGCTCGAGATTTGAAAAATTCTGGATTGCTTGCCAACTGCTTCGAATACACAGGTGCTGCTCCAGTTATGCCACTGAATTTCCAGTTGGTCGAGGATTTTCTACGATCCGATTTACCCTGTGAGAGACTTTCCTCAAAGTATGCATTTTCAAAACCAAATAGCTCTGAGAAATTGTTGTTGACTCCATTGTTATCTTCTAATGTGGAAGTCTGTGTTGACAGTGTCACCAAATTTCCCTTTGCAGATTGTACAGAGAGCAACTTTTCATACTGGTTATCCAAGTTTATTAGGGTGAGGGAACCCTTCACACGACTTCCGTCTGAAGTCAGTGACTTTTTCGCTTCTCGCAAAACCTTTTGTCCATGGGCTCGATAACTAGCAATTAAGTTTGCGTTTGTCATCCATTCCATTCTCATTGCATCTTTAATGTCGTCCATTGATCTGCGTGGCATCGGCTTGATATATTCCGCTTCCATCTCGAAATCTTTCATTGATGGCAAAACTTTGGGCTGTAATGCCTCGCTCAGATATAATTCTGCAGAAATGTGCTTGCCATGTGATAGCAGACCATTTCGAAATCGATCTGCGCTTATTTTAACTATTTTATTTACAGGAGCATGCCGTCGAAATATAATTTTTAATGGGTTGCTTTCATTAACTTGCTTTTCCTCTTCCCCTTGGTCAGGAACTTTGATATGACTGTCTTCAGAAACCACGCCTATTTCTTGAGTTTGATTGGGAGTATGAGCAGTCAGCTTATCCGTGGCAATTTGGGTAAGCTCATTGTCAAGAGATTTTTCATTTTTGGAAATAGAACTGGGAGGGCGTACGTCACTGGAAAACTCCTCTGTAAACCTCCTTGTTTCAGTTTTCCTTCTGGAAGAGCGACGTAAGGTAACAGCCTGCTCCGGAACTTCCTCGTTTGCAGTAGTGGTTTCAGTTTCATTATAATAAACATTTAATTGCTCATTGTTTTCGCTCCCCCAACCGTTAGTATCACCAGCAGTTGCATTCAAATCAGTTTCATGTAGAGTGCCAGTTATTCTTTCTAAATCATCATCTTTAAGTAAAAGTACCCCACTAAACGCCATCGGCTTGGAGAGAATGTCATCCAGTCCTAACTGTTGCTCTGAAGCTGGAGTTACTTCCGGATAACAAATTGAAAACCCTTCACTCGCGTAGGTACCTTCACCCGCATAGGCCTTTTTACCCGCATAGGTACCTTCATCAGCATAGGCACATCCACCCGCATAAGCACTTTCACCCGCATAGGCACTTTCATCCGCATCGATACCTTCACCCGTATAGGTACACCCATTCACATATGCCCTTTCACCCTCATAGGCACTTTTACCCGCATAGACAGTTTCACACGCATATGCACCTTCGCCTGCATAGGTACCTTCAAACGCTGGCGCAAATGCAAGTTTGTTCATTTCTACTTGAGTCCCATTTTCATCATAGTATAGATAAAATTCCTCTTTAGGTAACATTGCATGCTGGTTACTGCATAAATAATCAGGTAGTGGAATACAAGCTTGATTTGGGTCATATTCCACCAACAGATTTCTATCTTCATGATGATTATGATTACTTAAAGAGCCTTCTTCAATTATTCCGTCAGGAGCTTGATGTTGAGTTTCTATTTTAATTGGATGTTTCAATTCAAGCACTTCGAAATCCATAGATAAAGCTTCTTCTGTTTAAAATCAAAAGTTGTATTTTCACTCACATTCAGACAAATAATACTAATATTGCTCTAGGTTGTAATTGCCTTTTACAATATAACAGTTTATAGTTCATATAACTTACCCAAGTTATTCATGTTCAGATTTTTTCAAATGTATGGAACTGTGTGAAATTCGCAAGATAAATCAAGTAGTACTTTTCACATGAGATCACTTAATTTAATTTATAAGCAGAAAAAGGCTTTTCTTATCTCATCGCCTCCATCTCTTCCAATTGCTTCACATTTTTCAATGAAGCACTGTCATATATGATACAGCCGAGCCGAGTTATTATTCTCGTCTTTTTGAAGAATATTTATTATTCCAATTTAGCTTGAATATACACAGTATTACAGATTACAGTACTACAGTAATACATTTATTTCATAGTCACATATCTTTTCATATATACAATGTTGTTTGTGCAAGTACGTGTTTGGATGGAGAGCTTTCTTACAGATTTATTACTCTCTTTTCCCGGTGGCCGTGGCCCGTGTTGTGTAGCACTAAATTCGGCATCAAACCATCTATGTAAATGTATGCACACTCCTATAGGTATTACAAATTATCATAATTTATTAGAGTAAATGAGCTTACAACGCTAATACTAAAGGGATGCTTAGCATATTAAGGAGATACTTATCAATCATGTCCTAACCGTTCGTTTATAAAAAATCCGGCACTGAATTTACTACAGAAGAAAAATACTGTCTAGAATTATTTTTGGCATTCCTGGAGCAAATAACATTCTTCTCACTTGTCTTTTCATGTACATTTTATGCCATACTTATTAGTTGACTACTATGTATATACACACAAAAGTGAAAGTTTATTAATGGCAGACTGCACTGGGATGGGGGGCATGAAATTTTGTAGAAATACGAGCTTATTTAGTCGACTTTAATTTAGTCAGATGAGACCTCATCCTCGTTCAATTTTGGTCTTGATGATTGCTCGACAACACTCGCACTCTTCAGAGTAGTCTTTCGGATTAATGAGTATGTCGAGTTTTCCTCTTAGGCGGTGTTTAAGTAGGTGGAGTGGAAGAAGTGAGCAAAGAGAATCAAGTAGGACAAGTACATAACTAGGGCCAATTTAATATTGTTTAGTTTCCTTGCACAAGGCAGACCTTGAGCTGGAAATTAAATGAGAAAAAAAGAAAGCAGTTTCATTAGAGAGCCTCACAAAAATAAGGGCGAATGCTTTTCTGGATAAATGTTTAACATTTTCTTACACAGTATGAAAAATCCATAAATGTTCAACAAGGCTCCAAAAACCATTTGAAGGATTTGAAGTGTAGTGATGAACATGGACACGCATTTAGGTACTCTGAAACCCATCGCCTGTATAGAAAAATGAATACTCATATGAAGCTATGAACCAGGGAGGTGAAAATTAGACCTTTATTGAAAACTGGACTAGTTCCAGATCCAGACATACATATAAAGATTCCTTGAAGTGTCCTGAAATAATAATGTGTACTCATACATATACCATAAGACAAAATTGTGCATAGTTCCTTACACGAAGTGCGTAGTAGGTATACATTATTGCATGGATGCCATAGTTCATCACAATAAAATATCGATGGCAAGGATCATTGTCTTCGTATGTGTACCACGTGTACAACATTACAGTGGCATGATGATACCTTATAAAAACAAACGAGGCAGTAATTGGCGATTAACTACACACATTAACTTTATCAGACCGTGGCTTCGTTAGCAAGGTTAGATAAAGGCCAAATAGCCGTATCTATGTATGTACAAATTAGAGATTTTATAGTATAGTTCTCACCAATGGAGGAACATTACTGGTCTCTTTCGCAGCACCAAGAAAGCGGAGTCTCCTAGTTCAGCCACTTTGGAAAGTGTTCCAATGAAGGACCAGTACGCGGATGCTGCATTATAGTCATCTCTTTAAAATGCAAATACAAAAGAATTTTTAAAAGTCATAACTATATCTATATAGGTAGTTACATTGCATTATTATATCGTATACAACTGTATATTATTTTCTCGTCAATGCCACAATTTTTATGCTCATAATATGATAAAAAAAAGTTTTTAAATATCATTTGTGTGTATCCCATTCTCCATCTCCATTCTAAGTGCCTGCCTGCACTAAACCTCAAAAACACTTTCCATGCGAGGTGTAATGCACCATGATATGATATAAAGTAAAAAGTTTTCCTTTTACTGATTTACTCTAGCATAAAAAATGGGCTTGTGGTCTCCTGCTGACAAGTCCATATCTTTTTCAGTCTGGAACAGATTCTTCTTGGAAACACGAAGTCTACACAAAGAAAGGAATGCACCAGCAGTGAGAGCTCTAATTCAAAAAAGAAATATACGTGAATGTGAAAATAATGGATGGATAAAAATGCGTATATAAAATATATCTAGAAACTGGAGGCCATTTTGGTTGTATTTTATGCTTTTGTATGTATGCTTCGATAAACCAATAAACGTTCCTTGTTCATGATGCAGATACATACGTACTTACATGATGGCATTCTCTACAAAAACCTTTAATCGGCTCAAGGTTAATTTTTTGCGGGGATTGTGGAAGCATACTGGGATATATGAATGCATAAGTTCGACTTTCTCCATGCAAAGCTCAAGTTCCCTGACTCATGGTGAAATCACATGCATTCCTGCCTGTTTTTCTGAGCAAGTTATGTACATGTCTGAGCTCTGAAATCACTCCATATGTTTCATCGCATAAGAGTAAAAATGAAAAATTGAGTTCTTTCATTTTTTT